>PVIC010002947.1:0-72926 GCA_004025085.1 Thryonomys swinderianus
TTAGAAACGCAGAGGGGTCACGTGGGCTGGGAGGGGTGGCCCAGGTTTGGCCCCAGGCAGCCAGGTTGCCTCAGACAGCACAATTCACTGCATGGCATCCAGGCTCCACCCGAGGAGCCCTCAAATTATATAGTGAAAAGAAGTTTCTTAACAGCAAAATGTTGGGTCATGAGATAGTTCTCTATTAGGGATAGGTCTGTAAGAGAGAAAGATTTAGTAACTTTCAACTTGTGGAAGTTTTTCAGTGAGAAGATGCCATTTAGTTTAGGTGTATACATTGTGTAGAATTTCACTTGTTAGAAAATGCAATTTAGTTGTGCAACTGGCTGAAAATATCAATTACAGTATTTTTAAGAAGGTGAACTAGAGCCCGGCTTCGGTCAGCAGCGGGGAATCTGTCACCTGAGAGCAGAGGAGCAAAGGAGGAGCACACTGTCTTTGGCTGGGATGTGCTCTGCATCGTGTGTCAGGGAGACGCCCCCAAAGAAAGTGTTTGGGGGGCAGGGGAAGAAACAGTTGAAGCACGGGCTGTGTGAGAGGTGTGTGAACACCAAAAGTCCTATTTTAAAATGGAAGCTTCTGTTATCATCTGTTAACTTACTTTCAAATTCATCTCTAACTGTACCTCTTTCTTCACACACCCTGACCGGACTTAGTCAATTAGTGAAGCACATGAAAGTAAAATAAACCCAAAGTTAAATATTTTGTCCTTAAAATTACATGAAAAGTTTGAATGAAGAAAGACAATAAGATGGATGCTCTCACCTGTAACTTTATACCCACATCTTTTAACTTCAGTGTCAACTATCTTCTCATATCATTCATATATTGGAATTGGTAATATTAATTTTATCGATTATACATATACTACTGCCAGATCTTTAAAAACAACAAAGAAATATCATCTATGAAAAAAGAGCTATGCAAATCAAGTTTCAACTTATCAGATTAAAAACTATTTATTTGGGGCTAAAAATATTTAGTTGCAGTGAACCCAGGGATTGTTACCTTTAAAATTCTTTCAGTTAATAGCCTGAATACATTTGATTACAAAAGATAAATTACAAACAAAACTTTTTCTTTTAAGAGAAATAGAAAACTGAGGAAGCAGAAGAACGTTTTATAACAGACAGCTAGAGTGATAGGGCGCTTCTCCAGCGTAAACACCTGGGACTCCCAACAATGAGCCTGCAAATGTGTTTAAAGAAAGTAGTAACCATGAATATCATCCATGTGGTTATTATTTAACCATTATTCTGCAAATCTAGTCCCTCCACATTGGTTTTTATTAGAGACGTTTTATACGGCTACTAAAATATTGTTAGGCATTTTGGCTTCTTGTTAATAGCAAACTTCAATGACAAAGGAGACTGAAAGTGAAGGAACGAAAGGCTCCCAACACATCATGAGGTGGTTGAGGGCTCTGAACTATGTAAAGAAACAAATTTAAACCTTTTAACCTTTCATGTCCACTTCACTCTACTAAAGGGCTCAGAAATATTATTGTAAAAACTCTTTCTTGGGCTGGAGATTTAGCTCAATGGTTCTGGGGCCTGCCTTGCAAGTGTAAGGTCCTGAGTTTGATCCCAGTAACCACATACAGTGCTGGGCGTGGAGACTCACACCCACCAGCGATCAATACCACATACCACAGTGCCGGGCGTGGTGGCTCACGCCTGAAGTCCCAGCATTTGGGAGGCAGAGACAGGAGGATTGCTGAGTTCGAGGCTTGCCTGGGCTATGTAGTGAGCTCAGGGCCAGCCTGAACTACAAAGCAAGACCCTGTCTCAAAAAAAAAAGCCCCAAAAGCAAAAAACAAAAACTAACAACAACAAAATAACTCTTTTCTTTAAAGGCTAATTCTTTTTTACCTAAGGATAAGATATTGATAACTTGAGTTGTTTTTTTTATGACTATAATGAGTAAAACAATACACTAAAGTTGTTAAACATTTCTTTGGATGAAAAGAATAACTTTAAAAAATTGCAGGAAGAACTTTATCCATAAACCCAGTGGTCCTGACAGTTTCTCAGTGATGTGACCCTGGGTCCATCAGCAGCAGATGTCTTATTTCACACCACATTTATGTAGGATCTCAGAAGTCATTCTCCTTAGAATATGTGTTCAAATCAAATTTAATTTTGGAAGAATGAAAACTGAACACTGAAGAGATACAAATGAAATGTTCATTTATACATTTTCAATATACTAGCAATAATTAGGGTTTTAATTTATCCTGCTGCTTATGTTATGGAGCATCAACATATGGCACTTTGAAATGTAAGTAGTGGATGAATTCTTTGAGATTTCCATGCACTTTTAAAAACTTGTATTTTCATTTCTAGAGCAGATTTATATCCATCGGGACATGGAGTATCAAGGGCTGAGCTCCTGCAAACTCAAGGTGGAACAAATGCTTGCATTTCCCCAAGTTCACTTGCTGCAATTCTAATGCCTGAGGGGTCCATGGGGAAGCCAGGCTGTGGTGTGATGTCAACTGTATAGCACAAATGGAACTAACGGCCTTGCAGTAAAGTGGCACAGACCCTCCTCAGCCTCTTCCCACCATATGAAGATGAGGAGGGCTGTGGCCTGCAGCCCACGCTGGGCTCTCTTCATACCTTCAGCTCACCGGCAGCCTGGCTTGGACCTCCAGCCCCCGGAGCTGTGAGAAATAAGTTTCTGTGTCACCCCGGACACCACACCCTTCCTTCCCCAGTGCACACAGCACCTTCACATCCGACTTCCTCCCGAGAGCAGCACCTTTGGTGAAGTCCAGCAGCTGGGGCTGATACAGTACTTCAAGGCTCAAGTGTACAGGAGGGCTCACCTACTGTGGGTGCTGTCTAACACACAGTGCTGTGTACTCTCCCTTCCCACATCACATGGGAGGGCCTCGCGCTCCTCAGAATCCTCTGTGATTCCCCTTCATCCCTCTTTTCCCAAACTCTTGGTAAACAGTGAACTTTTAAATTGCTCAGTGTTTTTTGTTTTTTTTTTCCAGATTGTCTTGTAGTTAGACCTACATTCTAGGTGGGATTTCCCAGTTGTTTATTTCACTGGCAACCATGTCTTTTTATGGACTGGTAACACTCCAGTGTTTAACACTGAGTCACAATCCCACTGTATGGATGTATCACAACTGGCAGACTGATTCATCCACTGAAAGACATCTTGGCTGCTTTGAAGCCATAGAGAACACAAGCAAAGTTGCTGTGCACGTTTGGGGTGTAGTTTCTTGTGGGGACAGACACCTTCCACTCACTTGAGAAAATGCCAAGGGTGTGGTTGGTTGTTCTCTCCCAGGATCCGGCGTTTTCTCTTTTGTTAGGATACTTCCCATCTTCTAAACTGGCTGTGACAATTTGACAGTGGAGCGAAGATTCCTGTTGTTTTGTTTCTATACCAGTATGTGTTCTGTTTTGTACTTTAGCTGTCCCAGTAGGTTTACAGCGATATTTAATTGTCTTTTGCTGATGTTTGGCTTGTTTTCTTTATTGAGTTTAAGTATTCTCTGTATATTCTGGATTCTAGTCCTTCATTGGGTAGATTCGTGTTCAAATTCTTATAACAATGTCTTGCACTGAAGGTTTTAATTTTAATGAAGACAACTTATTTTTTTTTCATGGATTACATCTTTGGAGTTACAAATTAAAAGTTCTCCTCAAACTTGAATGTAGATTTTCTCCTATGATGTCTTGTGGGGGTTTTATCTTTTACATTTAGACCTATGATCTACTCTGTCAATTTTAGGGTGCATCAAGTCTGCTACCAGATTAGTTTCTTTTCTCATAGACATCAGATTGTTCCAGCACCATTTGTTGAAGAGACTATCTTTTCCAGAGTGAGCTGCTTTTGTTTCATTGTTAAACACCATTTCACTAAACATTTGTAGGTCTGTTTTTGAGCTCACTGTTAGTTTCCACTGGTTCTTTTTGTTGGGGGGGGGGTCCTCCTGTTTTTTCACCAGTACCATTTTGTCTTGATTACTGAACATTTGTAGTAGGTTGTGAAGTCTCGTGGGGTCAGTTCCGGAGCTTTGTTCTTCCCTCTCAGCGGTGCCTGGGGTGTGCGTGGGGTGTCCTCATTCCCCACACACACCTTGGGCTTGGTTTATCACTGTCCATAGCTGACATCTAGGACTTTGATGGGATAGCATTAAAGGCATGGATCAATTTGGGAAGAACTCATATTTTAGCAAAAATGAGTATTCTTTTCCATGAACATAGAGTACCTTGGATTTATTTAATTCTTGTATTTCTTCCATCAGAGTTTAATATAGAATATATACATTTCATTTGATTAATTTATATAACAGTATTTCCATTTTTGTGTTAATGTAAATAGTTTTTAATTGTGTTACTTCTAGTTTTTCATTTCTATTATAGTAGAGAGTAAGTGATTTTTGTTGTTAGCCTTATTTTATATATTAGCTATATTTTTTGACTAGTGCAAGGAAGTTTTTGTTAATTCTGCAGAGGTTTCCACACATTCAGTGATGCCACCTTTGCGCAGAGAACATTTTTTTGTTTTCCTTGCTGATGCATATAACTTTGCTTTGCTTCCCTTTTTGGTGTCACTGCACTAGCGAAGACTTCCTATATGATGTCAAATATGTGTGGTGAAAAAATACCTTCTTTCCTTGTCTTGGTTTTGGAAGGAGGGCTTTTTATTTTTCAATAGTAAAGATGCTAACAATCGTTTTCTGCTCATGATTTGAAGTAGTTTCTCTGTATCTACACCTTGCTGATAGACTGTTTTGTTTTGTTCTGTTTATAGTTTTATTATGAATGAGTGTTGGATTTTGTCAAAAGCCATTTCTCCATCACTTGGAGATGATCGTGTTTTATTCTTCAGTAGTCTTTTGATATCATAGGTCTCATTAAATGTTGGGAGGGCTCTGAATAAGTGGAATTAATTACATTTGATTGAGAATTATTGTTTTTGTATATTGTTGTGTTTGGTGGAGTCATGTTTTAGGTCTTCCCGGAACAGCCAAGATTCAATACTTCATTTCTCGTCCGTGGCCCTCCCACCCTGAACACGCCTGATTTTATGTCCCTCGGTGTTGCAATTCTCAAGAATCTCCACAGCAAACAGCACTTTAACTTCCTTGTGTGTGTGTGTGTGTGTGTGTGTGTGTGTGTGTGAAGAGAACTGACACCTGAGACACATGGAAGAGGCTTGGCTGACCCTGCAGGTCCTTTGCCCTGGAAGCACAGTATTTTGAAAGCAAAGCACAATTACATTTTCAAACACAAGGTGGAGAGATTCAGTGGCCGTCTGTCTATCCCATGCTTTTCCTGTACAGGAAGCTTAGCAGCAAGCACACGGCCTGAAGTTCAGCCTCTGTGGGGAGCTGTGAACACAGGGGTCGAGTGCAGAGTCGAGCAACACTGACTTTCATTCATCAAAATAAATGTCCCCAGAGCCTGGCCATCACCTCTCTTCATGTGTCCACCCCATCATGAAGCTCAAGCTGCACTTGCAGTGAGGATTCAAAACAAGAAACCAGGCAAATTCAAGTTTCAGCACAGCAAGCCATAAATACACAGGAGAATGCCAAGGACCCTTGACTGATGAACCCCATCCGATCCCAAGGGTTGGTTGTAACTAAGGCAACACAGCTGAGGTCTGGATGTTTACCTGGGTCCACACTATAGTTAATAAGAGGCAAATCAACCTTCCATTAATCTAACTCCAGCTGTTCATACAGCATGCTGGTCGTAACCTGAGGATCCACTGCATGGTATAGTCACATACACAGCTCTGTCCACAGTGGGACTGATGAACACAACCTGAGTGATTAAGGTCAGGCGACTAAAATGAGAAACAATGGCTTTTGTGATGGATTCTGAAACTGAGAGTTTGGCAATAAAAGTAATAGAAAAGCATCCCAGGCATAAGTAGAAAACCAGAAAGCCATGAAAGGTGGATGTTCTTCACCAGGGGAGAAGGGTGAGCCTCAGCTGAAAGTCACAGGAATGCTGCGTGGTGTAGGGTCCTGCAGTCTAGGGAATCTCTAAAGATGTGGAGTCTACACGTTTTACTGCTGCTTTGTGGTGCAACTGAAGCTTCACTGAGAGCCTGTGGCACGCCATGTACTGAAGGACTGACAAAGTGCAGGAAGTGACCTGTAGAAATAACCCAAGGACACCAGCAGGTAGCTTCCATCCTCCCTTCCCCAGAGCTAACTTGGGTTGGACTTTTATAGTTGAGTTTTGTGTGTCATGGATACAGTTTCTATACCCTGCCCCCGTGATTCTCATCCTTGAGTTAATGTTCAGAGAAATTTCACATTATTTTCTTTGACATCCAATAGCATGCTTTGTTCTTGAGGTCTACAATTTGAAATTTAAATGTAGTCTAAGAATACCCATGCATACTTCAAATACTTCTATTTCATTTGGAAATTACCTGTAACATCTTTAAATATTTTCATTTTAGTATCTGAGCTCACTATGTAGCCCAGGCAAGCCTTGAACTCAGCAATCTTCCTGCCTCTGCCTCCCAAGTGTTGGGATTACAGGCGCGAGCCACCATGCCTGGCACTGTGACATTCCTTCTTGTACTTTGACACAGATTGTACTTACAGTCAGAAGGCAAAGTCTATTAAGCATTCAGGGAAAATTTGAAATGTCCTTGCATGGGAAACAGTTCTTCTAAATAAGAAGCTATGATAACATTAATATTTAGTCTTTTGGGGATTGCTCAATTTAGTAACATTGCTTTATAGAAAAAGGCCAGGCAAGACACATACCTGGCCCACCGTCACAGAGCACATCATTGGACAAGCAGCTGAAGGCTTCAGTTTTATTCTGAGAGAGTGCTGTACTGCTTTGTTCAAGTGGGTTCCTATTTGACATCATCATGGGCTTCCCCTGGTTGTGTCTTCCTCAAAGACCAAAATCACATTTGATAATGGCAAGTTAAGAAGTCTCACTGTGAATTTTACTGTTAAGGATATTAGTGAGAACTCCTATGCGCCCCAAGTTGTTTGACTGGTTTCTTTCTTTTTCTATAAAACTTATGTGAAATAAAAATCAAATGTTGCAATCTGTAATAAGACATTTTTTAAGTAATATTTTGCTATCTCAAATTTCAAAAGGAAGATCTGAATTGAATTTTGATGTGTTAAGAATGCTTTTCAGATGGTTTATATCACCAATATGTAAAAATTAGAGTGCAAAATAAATAAGGCCCAAGTACATTTCTGTATCTCCTGAAATAATTTAAAATGTGTAATTTACAATGAGAAGAAAGTAGTGATGCATTTTTAATGGGGACAAACATGTCAGATTTTTTTCTGTATTCCGTTTCTAGGGTGAGGTACTTATGCACCATTAATTCATTCTAGGATGTGACAGCAATTGATTGTAAGCAATTTTTCAATGTGATATAAAACAATTAGCAGCTGGATAAGGCTCTTGAGTTCTTATAGGGCTGTTCTCCCACTGTGATCAGGGGTTCCTGCAGTGGGTTTCTGCAGGGTTTCCTACAGTGTATCTAGAATGTTACAGGAACAAGGGAAGTGATTATTTTTTCTTGAGGATAAAATTTTGTATTTGAGTATGTGTATTAAATACATAAAAGGTTGTTTTCATAATACTGAATCCTGTTGAGAGAGATAAATATCCGTTAAGAGAAAAAAATAAGAATTTGTCAGAATGTTTTCTCATGATGAGAAAGAAAATGTCCCATTATTGATTTCAGGATCTTTCAAGGAAACATCAACTTAATATTAAGATGTAGGCAATGATTAAGAATATGTACATCTTATTGCATTAAAACTCCTTTAAACTACATAACATGTTGTCAACAAGAATATGAGGTAGATTGTTGTTGCTAAATTTGGATTCACAGACCAGCTTTCTTACTATTTCCTATCCAACTTGACTGAGCTTCAGGAAATGTTTTATATTTTCATTTTGTTAATTTGACATAAAAGTCATTTAAAATTAAATCAGGAGAATATTTAAGGATTCTGTTAGTAAAGCAACCGCACATATTTGATGTAAAAACTTGTTACCTTTAGTGTGTAAGACATTGACAACATTTCTATGAAGAAATTCTATTATCAGTAACGGGAAAGGAGAGACAAAATCGGGGTAGGAGGCCCCAGTGCGCCCCCGTGCGGCCTGTGCTGGCAGTGCTCGCTGACGGACCTGGTTGAACCCTTCTGCTCCTGCCCTCTGACCTGACTGCTACTGAGGTATCTTGATGGTTTCCAGCTTAGAAGGCAGAGATACCAAGGGAGGGTATCCCTGGGTCTACCTCATAGTTCAGCGGGCATTGTCACAAAATGCCCAAATTTCCAATTAAAAGGAGAAAAGAGGGGCACATAGGCCACACGAAGAAGAGAATGGTTCATTTTTATAACTGAAGGCATAGAGCAGGAGTGATCAAGACAACACACACTAGCTTATCAGAGAGGATGAAGTACTACTAACAACCCTTAAATTCGGGGCAAAGGCGTACAACTGATGAATAACGTTTAACGTCGCCCCCTAATGTCAGCAACTTCATTGACCCAGGCGGGCACCTTGGTGGCTAATGTTCTTGGCGGTGGTGAATGGAAATCCTGCCTGGAAGTGTCTGAACCCAGGAGACCCCAGCGCAGGGAGTAATGTGAGCCTCTACCAGAGAGCAGCTCAGCAGCACAGACTTTCTCTGAGCCAGGGTTACTCTGCCAGGTAACAGAGCTGACATCTGTCTGCTTATTGAGAAGGTGGGAGTAACAGGGGCAGAAATGTGGGAGAAGAGGGAATAGAAAGGAATTTTATCATAAGTTAAATATGTCAACTGTGGAAAGTAATGATTCTAAAATAATTAAAGATGAACAGGAAGTGTGTCATATTATGAGAAGTGTGACAGTGAATTGCCAAAGGTTCTGCTAAAAATACATAGAAAGTATATAAATAGCACACTGCTCACAGTTTCACGGTTTACATTTGAGTGTTTTCTTTCTGACGCTCACTACACCCCCTTCTCTGTCCCTTCCCAGCGCCTAACCTGTTGTGGGCGCTCAATAAATATTAAACAATAAAAGAGGAAACCATTGTCAGAAAGGTTGGAGTTCACAGAAATCAATAATATTGTTATTATCATTTAACATTTATTGAGGGTCAACAGCATGACTTAATCAACATGTGCAAATAGGTCATTTAATCATCACATAATATGAAAAAATACAATTTGTGTGAACTAAACTTTCAGGTTTACTCCATTGCTTTTTGTATATAAAATGATTTCTTTTTTGATAATTTTGACATATCAAGAGATATTAACATTATTGCTGAAATAAATATTCTCTGAGAAAAATTGATTACTCCTAGATAGTATTATTAACATTCATTCAAACTATGGGACAATTTCCTAGTAATTATACATCACAGATTCAAAAACCACAAGCACAAGGAATGGAAAACTGATTAGGTGGATGAGGAACAGCAACAAAAATACAAAGCACTTGCATGTTACCTGCTCCTGTGACAATTTAAAAATCCTATTACAGTTATTTAGATACCACTGTTCACAGAAAAGTATCAAATGCAAAGAAAAAGGGGATATCATGAGCTGGCCCTGAATCAGTTGGTGATGAATCGTGAGACATTTCATAGTGTAAAGCAGGACTGAGTCTCTAATTACAGGAAATGAACTTTGATACATGTATGATCCACAGTCTCCGATTTTACTCTTAATAAAATGATTTGCAGTTGTGTTCAAATTTATTCTAAATAATATTAATAGTCAAATTCTATTTAATCTTTTAAAATATTTGTTATGTTCTTACTAAACTGGATTTTGAAGTGTTAAGTGAGTAACTTACCTTTTAAGTGTTACATGTTAAGTGAGTAAATATTCTTTTCAACTAAATTTTGGGGTGCTGAAATCTCAACAAGTATTATGCTAACGAAGCATGACACTCTCTAGCACTTGAATCTTAAAGTCCTTCTAGATCTCAGTCCTCCTCTTGAAAAAGAAAGGCAACCTCTATATTCTCATGTAAGAAATATGCTCTTTAAAAATTCTGTTGAGTAGAAATATCCTAAATGTGGAATAAACACTCTCATTTGGCTCCTCAGTGACACAGATGAAAAAGTGCAGGATAAACTCAAGTGTTCTCAAGGTAGAGACATGTGTTGTTCTTATTAGCAAATTCTCTAACTTTTTCTTTCATTTTATATTTTTAAAATAATTTCACAATATGATAGTTGCTGTTGCTAAAATTTAGTTTTTAGTATCTTTGTCATACCAATGTTTATTATGTAACATGAAGAGTAGCAATTTCAAATATTTTAAACTGACATAATGAGTAAAATTTCATATTAACTTTTAGACAAAAATTAATTCCAATGTAAAAGGGGATAAAGGAAAGATTTAACCAGTTCTAACTTCTAAAATGGTTGGCCAGCTTCAACACTGGAAGTCTCATTTTGAGTTATGCAAATATTTCCAGCACAAGGTGTGTTAAAATCTGCATCGCCTAATATATACCCTTCTTCACTAAATTCTCTGTGTGTACTCTTGAACCACAAGAATTTATTGAACACTTACTGCATGCAGGCCCTGTTATAGGCTTTTAAAAGGAACTGTAAAAGAAGCCTCAAGAGTATTACACATGAAGATAAGTGAGAGAAGGAAAAAGGAAAATCTGCAGTGACTTAATTTATCACTCCTTCTATCACCTTTTTGTTGTTGCATTTAAACCACTATAAAGGAAGGAAATAAAAACTGGGAGGTGCTATAAGCCAGACTTGCAATTCAGACTGTAAGGTTAATGGTATTGACTGATACTGTATGTCTTACAATGCTTCTATAGAATAGCTGTTTTGCCTCCCACTCAGTGAGCTCCAAACCAGGCTTATCAGATAATTTTGTCTGAGTGTGTGTGTGTGTGTGTAAGAGAGAGAGAGAGAGACAGAGAGAGACAGAGACAGAGAGAGAGAGATAGAGACAGAGAGACAGAGGCAGAGAGACAGAGAGATAGAGAAGAGAGGCAGAGACAGAGTGAAAAACAAGAAACTAGAACAGGGCAAGCAGGCTGATTTTGAGAAGGACCATAGGCAAATACATAACTAAATATGAGGAATTAAATACTAACACAAACAATTTGCAAAAATGAGCCACTGCATTATTGAAACATGATTTACTTTTTCAAGACATACAAATATTTAAAGATGAAAAGCCATTGGATAGCACATTTTGTAAATTGTTGTTGTTAGCATTCCTCCGTGCTCCCTGCAGGGGACTGTGAGGGAGTGTCCTAGCAAGTGCTTCCTGTGAAGGGACAGGGTTAATAGTGTGTGTTTGCATCTATGTGTCCGTGGAAGTGTCTTTACAGAATAACAATAAAATAGTTTATAACAGTCAAAACTGTATTTTAACCACTTTTAGGTTTTTCATGAAGATAATAATTGAAGTGTCTGATTCATCATCAATTAGAAATAAAAGAGGGGTTTTTTTTTGTTTTTGCTTTTGAAATTCTACTGAATTGAAACTAAATTTCTACTTACATATTAAGGATTCTAATTTGCTAAACTATGTGAACATAAAATTCATTCCACCTTTTACAGTTGAGTTTTCCATGAAGCAAAGTTTAGCTTACCTAGTGATTCTATTCATATGTGCAATACACCCAGAAGCTTAAATTACAAACTTAGATCACAAAATATACTTACAAACTATTAAGAAATAAAAACCATAAAGGCTTTTTCCATAACAAAATAAAAAGTTCATGCTAAAGTAAATGAGAATATATCTTGAATGACTATTTAATTTCATTTCAATGCATTAGCAAATATTTTTAGGCTATTAATACTCCTGAAGATAACAAATCTATATGGAGAAAAGTACCCAAAGTCTTAGAGTCCTATTTTAGGAAGAAATATTAAAATTCTATGATGAAATCTGTAAAACATAATTATTTGTTACTTATTTCCACAAACTCCCTGCTTTATTAAAGTCTTAATATACCCATTTGTACATCATCTATTCATTAAGGATATACCATCAAAAAAACAGACAATAATCCCAATGCATTATTTCTTATTATTTTTGTAGTTGAAGATACGAGGGCACTTCCATACAATAATTAAAACTGAACTGGTTTACTAAATCAATAAGTGCTGCTGAAAGAACCTCTTTTTAATCAAACTGACAGCTAAGTTTTCATAGGATAAGATGAGGTCAGTTAAAATAGCTGTTAAGCCCTCTGAAAGAGTAAGTTTACATGCTGAAGGGTGGCTTCCAGTCTTTTGTCTACTTGAGGAAATCACTAACAAAATGCTAGTATTCTGCAGGTAAGAAGTGATAAAACAGTAGTGTTCAAGTCAACCACTTGCTGGCTACTGTTACAATAGTGGGTATTTTGGAATTCAGCCAATCCTTTCTCAATGAACTTCAGGGTCATTCTATGAGCCATCAATAACTTACTCCAGAGGGAAGCTCAGAACAATCAGAGTGATTTCATAATTTATCCCAGTTGTATCTAAGAAAAGTATCTAAGTAGTATAGGCATAGTCAGTAATTTATAATTTTTATACTTTACAAATACGAATTATTGACTGAGATACATCATTGCTTGTCAGATATTTACATTAATTTTTAAAGAAGAAATTTAGGTCTAGAAACTTGCATAAGTGAGTAGGTTGATATAGTGTTCCTGCTCTATATTCCAGACACTAAAACATCCACTTTGCTTAAAAAAGGTGATGGCTAAACTATTCTATTGAATACTATGATTTCAAATGGCACTCAGAAGCTAAAACAAATTGGGAAACTTTATCCCAGCACTTTTATTGTGATCTGATTTGGAAATGCCCAAAGAACTAAATTCTCCCATAATCTTTTAATAGAATCTTTAACTTTACTTTGCTTATCAGAAAATGTGAGGAATGAGAGATTTTTCATCAATTTATAGAAAAAACCTATCATCTGAATATTAGGAATCTAATAGCTCCTCAAATTTCAGAGACAGAACTATTTTGACTTATTCCTTAACAAAATTATGGCCAGTTCTGATTTTTTCCCAATAAATGATAGATGTAATAATATCCTCTAAGGATGGGGAACAAAACTTGAAATGGCCTTCTTAGAACTGTGAAGGAAGGTACAATATCACTTCAAAGGTTCTCTGTTTGCTGCTCCTCAAACATATTCTACTTAGGGCTAATTTTCTTATGGTTGCACTAAAATAAGGTGTATGACTGTCCTATGGCATTATAATTTATACCACTGAAATATCAGACCCTTAAGGAGAATCAGTAGCTGAAGTCACTGTAAAAACTTAGCCAACTTATTTTTGGTGTTGCTTTTTCTCCTGTGTTTTGAGTTCCATATATTATTTTGCAGGCAATTTAAATTGTTGTAGCACAAACAGAATTGAGTTGTGTTGAAATCAAAATTTGCACAGAAAGACATCAACCAATTGCCCAGGTTCATTTTCTTATTCCTAACCATCCTGAGCATTCTGAGGCACTAAGCAGTCTGTGGCATTGTCTTACTCTGGTTTATACTCATATTTTGATACACAAATGAAAGACAAACCCAGACGGCCTCCCATTCTCCCTGGACAGAAACAAGAAACATAGGCAAGGACAGGAAAGTGGAGGGACAGGTTTTAAGGGCATTGTCTTCCGCCTGTTCAAATCCAGGGCTTTGCTCCGCATGATGTTGTCTTTCTAAAGAAGACAATGTCAACCTCCTTCATTTTTTTTTACCTTGCTCCACTGTCTTCGTGGTCTTGTCTTCCTTCTTTCCAGGAGCAGCTGCAAGAAAAGATAAGGCTTCAAGTAAGAGTTCCAGTCAGAACCGCTGCTTCTGCTCACATAGCCATTTGGAGTTCATTTAATACCAAATGCTTCTCAACAGAATATTTTAATGCTTTGTAAACATTTCTGATCTCTCTGTAATGTAATTGACACCTACTGTATACGTAATCTCAGAGAACTAGAGAAAAAGCAGTAAATGTTTGCGATCTTCTGACTGGTTCTCCACACCTTCCTGTTTTATTCCTTTCTACTTGGCATTGATAAACCAGCCCCACAGAGTCCACCTGACAGGGCTGCGATTGACTGACTTGCTTCCCAGGTTACTGCCGGGCCAGCTCTTCCAACATCAACAAGATCCTCCTCAAATTCCCACCAAATAGGGCTTCTTCTGTGGAGTGGACAATGTCCTTGTGCTTGAGATACCTCTTAACACTGAATGAACCCATCTGAATCACAAACATGAAAGAGAAGTAACAGAATCATTTATGTGCCATTACCCACTCAGTTACAGTTCCTCTAAGATTTACTGCTTTCAGTGGAACCTTCATTGCTTATGTCATTAAAAAACAAAATAGGGGAGATTTAGCTCAGTGGTTCTGGTACCTGCCTCACAAGCACAAAGTCCTGAGTTCAATCTCTAGTAACCACATACAGTGCTGGGTGTGGTGACTCACACCCACCAGCAATCAATACCACATACCACAGTGCTGGGCGTGGTGGCTCATGCCTATAATCCCAGCACTCGGGAGGCAGAGGCAGGAGGATTGCTGAGTTCCAAGCTAGCCTGGGCTACATAGTGAGCTCAGGGCCAGCCTGAACTACAAAGAGAGACCCTGTCTCAAAAAAAAAAAAAAAGCGAAACAGTAGAAATTATTACAGAAAATCAGTGCATCTCATTGAAACAAATGATGCAAAACACACCATTAGGCAGTTATTACTGAACATTAGACAAAGGACAGTGGGCAAGTGAACATTGCTTCCACAGCAATGTCGTGCCACAGTTACAGAAGGAAAAACAAGCACCTTTTGTTAAAGAGGCCATCCTTCCTCCACTGAGGATCAAAAATGGACATCTGAGATGAACAGACACTTTTCAGAGGCAGAAGTAAAAGCTGCTAAGGAGCATATGAAGAAATGCTCAACATCACTGGTCATTCGAGAGATGCAGCTGAAAACAACACTATGATTTCATCTCACACCACAAAGAATAGCTGCTCTCTCAAAAATCAGCCAGCAACAAACACCGGTGAGGCTGCAGAGAAAAAGGCACCTTCTCCACTGTTGGTGGGAATGTAGACTATGGAGGTCAGTGTGGAGATTCCTAAAAAAATTAGGGTTAGAGGTTCCATTTGACCCTGCTATTCCTCTGCTAGGGATATACATGAGAGAATTAAAAGATTCATACCACAGCATACCGTATGTGCACCTATGTTTATAGCAGCTCAGCTTGTAATAGCTAAATTTTGGAAACAACCTAAATGCCCATCAACTGGAGACTGAAAAAAGATGTGTAATAATACTCCATTTTATAGAAAAAATGGAGTATTATTCTGCCTTAAAGAATGATAAGTTTGAGTCATTTATACTCAAGTGGAGGTACCTTCAGGACATACTCATAAGTGAAATAAATAGGTCACAGATGTGTAAATATCATATTTTTTCTCTGGTATGAAAAACTCAAGATATTAATGAGTTCTAGAATGTATGATGCATATTGTGAAATAGAAAATATTCAAAGGGAAATGGGGTGGAAGGATGAGTAATGAGGGGTAAGGAAAATGTGATGGTAATAAAAAATGGGAAGTAAAAATTTATGTATACAGGGCGTGGGAGGTTGTGGGTAGGGGAAAGGGAAAACATGAGAATTAAGTTGCATCATATACTGGCACAAATTCTCAATCTTGAGTGTGATCATGATGTGTATATATAATATACCAAGAGAGATTCAAAAAAAAAAAAAGGAGAAACAACTTCAGAACTAGTCACCACAGCTGCATCAGTGAAGCCCAGAGACAACACCCAGAACTGCACGCACACACACACACACACACACACACACACACTGGATGTCCAGTGACTTCGTGACCCCTGAGCAGTGGAGTGTGATGCACACCACAGTCCTTCCAGTGCTCTCGCTGAAGGATCCAACTGGAATTTAGCACAGGTGGGATTGACTTTTGAGCTTAATCAAATGCAGGATGCAGAGGACATATTAAACCATATGCAGAAGAAAAATTCAGAAGAATGAAAAACGTCTGAAAATGAATGGTCTTGGGCCAGAGATTTAGCTTAGTGGTTCCAGCACCTGCCTTGCAAACCCAAGGCCCTGAGTTCGATCCCGGTAACCATATACAATGCTGGGCGTGGTGACTCATGCCCATCAACCATCAATACCACATACCACAGTGCTGGGCGTGGTGGCTCACGCCTGTAATCCCAGCACTTGGGAGGCACAGGCAGGAGGACTGCTGAGTTCGAGGCTTGCCTGGGCTAGTAGTGCGTTCAGGGCCAGTCTGAGCTACAAAGCCGGACCTTATCTCAAAAAAAAAAAAAAAAAAAAGAATGGCCTTAATATTTTCAAAGACTCAATTTGTAAAGAAGGAAGGAAGATAGACAGGAGAGAGGGAGGAAGTGAGAGTAGCTGGGAAGAAAGGGGATGAAGGAAAGCGGGATAGTAGAGAGGGAGGAAAGAAAGGATGAGGAGAAAGAAGTAAAAACAGAATGAGGAGTATAAGGGCTAAGAAACATGTGGCAAATTACACCTCTAAATACATCTATTTCTAAAAAGTCCTGTAAAATTGGACTACAACTGTTTAGCAACAAACTTTATATTTTAAGGAAAATCACCAGTGGGTTATCTCAGTAATGACCCAAAACAGAGTTGAGCATCTGACTGGATTGAGGACAACGTTACATTTAAGCAGCAGTCAGCACTTGGGAGCCTCCCAAATCTCATCCGAAGGAAGGCGTGGCGGGCGCACGCAGGGGAGGGCTCTGCCTCTCATCTTGCTCCGCCTGCTCAATCGCAGACCTGCCGGGTAGGGCAGTGGGGAGGAGGGCGGATGGGACCAGGGCCGGCCTAATGGCGGGGCCTGAGACACTCAGCGAGGAGAATGAGTCACAGCCGGACCAGTGCTGTGTCGTGTCATCTTGAGCACCAAGATCCCCGAGGGCAAGCACAGTTCCGTTCCGCTAAGGGAATCATGACTCTTAAGAAGGTTTAAGAGCCTGAGAGGGTGCAGCCCAGCGTGGCGCTGAAAACTGCGTGAGCGGATGCACCTTACACTCAAGCCTTCCAATGAAAAGTGCAGAGAAAGCTATTACCGTGGCAACAAGACATCTGAAGAAAAATCCTATGAAAAGCATAGGAAGTAGACGCAGAGTGAAAACGAGAATGGGTTTGAATATAAATAAAAAATAGAGAAAACAAAGAATAAGTACTATTTGAAGATATGAAATTTCACTATTTGAAATGGCTAAGAAATCTCTGTAATTTCAGATACTATTAATCCAAGCCGGGTGTGGTGGCTCACTCCTGTCATCCCAGCACTAGGGCGACAGAGGCAGGAGGGTTGCTGAGTTCAAGGCTTGCCTGGGGTAGATAGTGAGTTTAGGGCCAGCTTGCACTACAAAGCAAGACTCTGTCTCAAAAACAAAACAAAAACAAAAACAGATACTAATAATTATACTCTAGAATAATAGAGATCTATCTTAACTAATACAAAGATGGAGTGACTGAATTCTAAATTTTCTATCACACTGCAACAAAAATATCTCAAAGACACAATTCTAATATGCCTTGGAAAAATTCTGGTCTTTCTAGTAAAAGTATAGTAGTAACAAATTGTGGGCATAATTTGAAATTTCCTGCTGTCCAGTGGTATTGCTTTTCATATGCTCATTGTGTATCCATCCATTTTATTGTTCTTATAAAGAATCAATTTTGAGTTTGAATTGTTGAATGATTTGATTTCTATTTTTTTTTAGGTTTTGTTCTTCATTTTTCTATTTTTCTTCCTTCTTTTTGGTGTCACTTTTTGTATTTTAGAAAAAAAACCTCTTGGTCTCTTAGAAGTTTATGTCACCCTGCCTTTTTAGTGAAATTTTACAATGTGATTATAAAATTCACTTTTCACACTGCTTAACTACACCTTCAGTTTCAATGTCCTGTTTTCATATTTCCAAAATTCCACTCACATTTTCTCTCTCTGATCCAGGACATACTTAAAAAGGTGTTCCTGACATTTTCCATAGCGCCTGCTGTGGTCTCCAAACTGACAAAGAGGCACTGTGGGTTTCTCTGATGATTTGTTGCAGTAACTGAAAGATGGGATATACTGATCAATATTCTAAGCTGACAGAGAAAAGAGGTATGTTTGGGACGATTTTTGTAGAAGAGAAGAGATTTTAAATGAAGCCAGTAGGTATGAAGAACGGAGGGTTAGGCAAACAAGACAAACCCAGGGAGATGTTGCACGGTCATCTCGAAGAAGAGAGGACTCCGCGGGGCGGTGGGTCAGCTAAGGAGAGGCCAAGGGGTCAGGGATGGAGCTCAGCGGCGGCTGCCTGCCTGCAAGCTGAAGTCCTAAATTCAGTCCCTGGTTCCGCCAAAAAAACCAAAAAGTTTAAAACAATAGAGAAAACGCTGAAGGCAGGAAACAGAAAGACAAATTAGTCAGAGTTCATCTTGCTTAAGGGGTTATGAGGACACAAAGTCCCCTCTCAAATGACCATGAAAATAAAATGCTGTCATTTGGATTATAACTATGTAGACATATGTTCTTATTCAAATTTTCTTATTCAGAAGATTGGTTAGTAAATACAGATTTTTCAATTATTTTACTTCAGTCTCCTTAAGATGAAGTATTTCAGAAAACAATTGGAAATGATTGACTCCTAAAGATGAAATTTTCTTTTCAATAATGAGTTAATAATTCTAGCATCCATGCTAAATAAAGGAATCTAGTCTCCTAAAGCACTGTTTTCTGTTACTCATAAAAGGTCATTGAAAATTTTGACTGCAGAGAAAAGATGCCATTTTCCTTTAAAGTTAATACTTTTATATCTGCTTCTAATAAAAATTTATCAAGCCAAATTCTATCATGAATAAACCTTAGAAATCAACACCTTGCCTAAGTGAGTGAATTTTCTAACTGCAAACAAAGGAAGATATTAATCAAATTTTCTTTTCATACCACTGGGTAACTGTAATCTCATTTGGTATCGAAGGCAGACAATTTCTTTGCTCTCCCTTTGAAGGGATTTATTTTAGGTGGAACAAAAGAAAGGAAAGCAGATTCGTACTGCACTACTTCAGAGTGCACAGTGAGTGTGAAAGAAAGTACAGAAACCCACACACTTCAAATGGACACCTGGGTTAGAAGCAGGCGTGCTCCAGCTGGGCAGTGGAAAGATGGCTTTTCTGTGGTTCTGTTCTTCTCCTACATGATCCCTAGGAGTCCACATGTCCACACAGTTTACGTCTCTCCCTCCTTGCCTTTCAGCAGCCATGCAGACCCTGACTCAGCCCCACCAGCCCGGTCTGGCCCCTGTGGGGACTCAGTTGGTGGCCCCTCGTGCCCGAATCCAGGAAGGAGTGCTGGGAGAAGAGCCGCCCAGCGCCTTGTCTCCCGAGTGCTGCTTCCGCATGACTTCTGGGAGGCACATGTGTGTCCTCGGCACAATGAGCCACTCATGCCACAGATACAAGTATTTACATAACCTGTCCAAGGCTATTCAGATTTTTAAAGGTAATACTTGAAAGTGGCAAAGACAAGGGAAGAGTTAGAGAAAGTCTTACACTCACTGAATCCCTGGATATATAATATGCTGGTTTTCAGCAATTCTCAAGCTATTCATAAGGCCATTCTTCCTGCTGCCAACTTTTAAAAATTTTGCTTCTAGTATTTTGGAGTAATGGAGAATTGTACTGTTCTACTATACAAGACAGGTCATGTCTGAAGAGCAGGGGGAAGAGATAAAGAAATTAGATCACAGGTGATTCTATTTGTCATTTTAGCTTGGACTTCATAGGCCATGAAGAGAGAGTGAGCCTTTCACAGTTGCTCAAGCAGGTGATCAGGAAGCTAGAGTGACTGAGAAGTCATGCTTATGAGCGCAAGAAATATGTGAATGGAACAATGAGAGAGTAGAAGCAGCAGAACCATTAGCATCCTTAGTCAGGTCATGGAAACAAAAGAAAATCAAAGGCCATATGTGAATGAAGCAGATGGTGAAGTGGAAATGGCAAGTTGGGAAGGAGGACTGAGGAGTTAGCTTAAGACAGGTTGGATTTGAGGGTGTTTTCTGGGCCGTGGAACACGGAAGCTGAATGCATGGAAAAGTTCGGAAATGAAGATAAACTTGGTGTCCTCAAGAAATGGACAAAGTGACAGTCTTGGAAATAAATTTATCTCATGAGGTGTAATTAAAGAATAAAAAGGTCAAAATTAGTATTGCCATCTGGAGAATATTAGGAAAGTATAACAGGATAAATAATGTTGAAGATCAGGAATAAAGGTAGAGAACATGGAGAAACTAAGAATGTGTCCTCATAGTAACCCAACATTAGAAGTTTAGAGCAGAAGCAACACACTAAAAGTCACTAGACATTTTAGTTACATCAAGACTGAAATTGTTGCATTGACACGCTGAGGAGAACAGCAGTAGCATCCGTGATAGGGACACATGCTACATCTTGGGCACTGGGCCTCTCCTGAGACTCTTCCTGCTGCTCATCCATGTCCTGGGGAGTTGTAAAGCTTGCTTTGCCGTTACCCAGGGCCAGTACTTCATCACAGAGCTCTACTAGTTAAGGCTTAACTCTGTGGCCACTGTACAGAGTGAAGCTTTTGCTTTCCCCAGGAAAGTACAGTTTTGAAATATCTATGTCACTGTAAATTAACTAGCTTATAGCTTTCATTCTGGAAGTACAGAAAGCTTTCTGTTGATAACAAAAGTTGAGCCTTACTTATGACACAGTATAATAAGATCATGCTTTTCTAGTATTTTAATTTCTTCGGAATGATATTAACTCATATAATATATATCTTTCTTTGATTTTACATGAATTATATTATCCATAAATTTATTTGCATCTAGAAAAATGAATAGAAAATAGCAAAGTGCAAAACAAATAAATAATATCATTAAAATACTATGGATTTTCAAAGAAAATATGAATTAAAGTCATAAGATACAATAATTTATCCTATGTATAAGTAAGCACAATTCAATTAAGCTAAAATATGAATATTCTTTAACTGAAATTTGAAAATAATTACTCAATCAACATTTTCCACTAAATACTGAACAGTTTCCAGTTCGAGATTTACAGAGTGTTTTCCAATGTCTTCAACAGAAAAACATCTTCCATTTATTTTCTCACTCACTGAAAGACTAGAAGGTGGACGTAAAATCTGCTACATGCTGGCTTTTAGGCTGGATACTGAATGGGTGCCTGAGAGAGAAGGTCAGAGGTCAGGCACCATCAGTGGGCAACACAGAAAAGTGCCCTTAATATTTGCTTTTAATTTGTCAAACTGATAAATCCCTGCCTGAGTTTCACAATGTCTCTGGCAGGAACACTTGTAGTGACAGGCACATTATAGTGATAGGCAAGGCCCATGTAGAGAGCAATTTAGAATCAGAACTGAGGGGTAAGTTGGTCACAGTATAAGGCTGGTGTGAATCTAAGCTGTTGGTCCCAAAGTTTTAAGTTTACAGATTGTTTCTCTCCTTTCACCCCTCTCTCAACAGCAAGCAAGCCTTTAACTCTAAGTATTTCACAATACTCTAAACTTAAGGTCCTTATTTACTTGAAGACTGGAGAGGTCAGTTATTTGATGGTTTGATTTCAGGCCGGTCTCCTGGTTCACTCCAATTCAACCTGACTGAACCCTGAGGCATGTGCAGGTCTGTTCACCCAAAACACCCAGGCTGCGAGAATTCTGTCCACATTGCAGTCAGCTACCTGGAGGTCAGTCTCTGGTTTCCAGTGTTTCCAGACTGTTTTCTACAAGCATGGATTCCTGGGTTCAGTATTTGAATCTCATTTCAGGAGAAAACTGTCTATTGTGGTTGAACAATGTGCTGACTGTATCTCTGGATACAGAGTTGAACACAACTTGACCATTTATTTTTTATTTTAATTTATGCCAATACCCTGGCCTGATCTAGTTCCTAGTTGAATATATCAGGTATCCATGGCTAGATTAATTACTTTTGGGGCCTGTTTTATAACCTTCCTTAACCTTTTCATAATAGCATGAAACTAACCATTTTGAAGCATCCAGATTTGATTCACTTAATATGTATGCAGAAAGTCAAATTCAGAATTCCAAATCACAATAGAAGACATATTACTGTATGTTTCTCACATGTTCATGACTCTGCCACTTATGGTAAAATGATATCAATGACACATTTTTATTGTGATCACATATGTCAGGAATAAAATAATAACACTAGGTTATTAGGAAAAGAAATGACATGACTCTGACTTTATTGTAATCTATATATTCAGAATAAAGAAGGTGTATTTGAAAGACTGCACCCATTAATTTGAATAACTCAATTTATTCTGAATTACCTTATATTACTATTAAATTTTACTTTAAAAATTCTGGAATTCTTATTGTTTTCCCATGTACTTGTATGCTATATATATATATATATATATATATATATACATTTATATATATAGAATTAAGCATATAGATAGGTGTCTTACATAGCTTATATCTTTTTAAGAGAACACAGTAAGTCTTATTAACAAAATATATACAAAAGGATGTTTGTGCCAGTTTTTGTGTGAAGAAGTGTATATTTAATATTGACTTGATAACTATTCTCTCTTTCACTTTTTATTTATTTACCTATTTATTTTGCTGTACTGGAGATTGAACCCAGGGTCTTCTACCATAGCTACACCTCCAGATTTTGTTTTTGGATGTAGATTGATCTCATTCCAAACTCCAAAATGTTTCTTACGGTAAAATGAGCCCTGTCAACATCTTGCAGAATACATTTCCTCATTTCACAATGTTCTTCCCAAGAGGGGTCATTATTCATGTGTTTTGTTAGATGACTGGAATCCTGCTGAGGTTAAGCAGTTACCTTCCACAGTTCCTCAAAATATAACTTATGATTTGACTGTAAATGTTAGGATTAACTTATGGCCATAAATAAATAAAACTATTAGCACCAGGCGGAACACTAAACACAACACCTTGTTAACATAAATATGACCAGACAAGATCAGATGTACTCAGGGTGGTATGGAAGACAGAAGGAATGGGTAGAAACAAGGGTCAAGATGCATCATGTACAGGTACAAATTCTCAATGTTGAATGCAATCGTAATGCATCCCTGAAAGGTACCATTAACCTCAATAAAAGGGGAAAAACATAAATATGACCAATCTGGGGAGATATTTTCACTATGAGTGAAATGATAAAATAACAAGGAAAGCTCTTCTGTAAACTAAACACGCCACTGTTAGACACATTTGCGTGAAGATATTACAGTCATGACATCCTTTCTTTATGCCACATTTACCTTTTTTGGTTGATGCAGCAGCAGCCTCTTCCTTGGCTCGTTCAGCTTCTGCAAGTCCAGACGGTAAAGGGTGAGAAAAGGGGCCAAGACGCCTGAGCAGCAGCGCAGTGCGAGCCGTGAGCAGCAGCTGGGAGCAAAGCAAGGGCGGGAAAAACACACTGCAAAGTATTCGTATTTTTAACTTCCTTGAATAATAACATAAAACTCTTTTCCAAAGTACAATTCTGTGATACTAAAGTGGTGTTCTTTATCTAAGAGGTGATCCTGAAAATGGTGTCTCATCCCACAAAATTCAATAATATACGAGTTTACAGATAATTTTAAGCGACTCTTAAATTATAAGGAAAAGTGGTAGAGAGTCTGTCCTTGTTCTTCTCTAATTAAAGGGAGGAGGAGGAGCAGCATGTCCACCCGCAGCCAGTAAAAGATTAGCCAGAATATTAAGGGCACTTCTGTTTGAATGCCGCTGCAGGAAGGTAAGAGAAAGAGGATTGCAAAGGCTCAGCATGGCTTTGTTGGGAGATAAGGAGCTGTCCTAAACACAGAATCTCAAATGCTGGTCTCAGTATAAAATGCTACATTGTAGAATTTCAAATTAAAGTTATTTATAGGAACATTTTTCTATAGTCATAGGAAATAAGAGGAAGCATGACAGGACAGTGAGCTCTTCCAAACTTTTTTTTTTTTTTTTTTGAGACAGGGTCTTACTTTGTAGTTCAGGCTGGCTCTGAGCTCACTATGTAGTCCAGGCAAACCTCAAACTCAGCAATCCTCCTGTCTCTGCCTCCTGAGTGCTGGGATTACAGGCATGAGCCCCACACCTGGCACTGTGGTATGTGGTATTGATTGCTGGTGGGCGTGAATCACCACGCCCAGCATTGTATGTGGTTACTGGGGATCAAACTCAGGACCGTGCACTTGCGAGGCAGGCGCTGGAACCACTGAGCTAAATCTCCAGCCCATTCCAAACTTTTATTTACTCATTTCATGAGCTTTTTAGTCCATAACATCCTCCATTTGCAGTGCTGGGACTGAGCTGAAGGCCTTCACATGAGCCCCAACACCATTTCTGTTTATTCTTTGTTTTGAGACAAGGACCTGCCAAACTCCCAGGATGGGGCCTGAAATTACAATCTTCCTGCCTTAGTGTCCCAAAACCTCAGGATCACAAGGGTCCACCGACATGCCCAGCTATATGCTTATTACTTGAGTTTGTTCTTCTGGATTGTACATAGTATATAGACGCTTTAACTCCATAACACCATATCCACATGACCATGTTTATGAGAAGCTACTTAAATATTTTCTTTCCAACCTGTGTCAAGGCTGTGAGCTCAGGACCAAGGAGCCCCAATCCGGTTCAGATCAGTGATTCTCCAATTTGAACATGCACCCAGGCACCCTGCAGGGCTGTAGAAACTCGGGTGTGTGGCTGGGGTCTGCTTCACCCCCAGAAGTAGATCCTGAGACTCCACCATCGTGGCCTGTTCTCAGAGGACATGTGTGCTGCTGGTCTGGACAGAACTGGCAAAATGACTAGCAAACATTTGTTGTGAATCACCTGAGACCGATATCTCTGTGTCCTGGTTTTAACTCTAAGTTTCTGAGCAGCAGATATAGTTGTGTGCTTCTGTGTTTCTCTTTGACACTAAGGCTTCCTACTGGGTGCTCTGTTCATCAGCACACTGGGCCTATGTCCTCAGACTTTACTCTTTTCCATAACCCAGATGCCTACAAAGCATCTTCTAAAATGGACAGAGCTGATTTTCTGTGATATATATGAAGGCATTAAGGTGTCCACTGTCATCTTCATGCTTGCTCCAAGTCCAGCCTGGTCCTTGTCTATACCATCAAGGTGCACAGACCCTACTGCCCTTCTATGAGGGGTTAAGCAAACCTGTCGCATATTCTTGCCTTTATCGAGTAATTTTGTGCAAGCTTCTGTGTATCAGTCTCTACTGCTGTTGCTGTGGGATTTGGTTAAGAATAACATCAGAAGGAACTGGGAAGCTTTTACAGTACAACAGTCAGACACTGCAGGGGCCGTGAAGCTGTCTGAGTTACCATGTCTGGGGTGCTTCCTGCAACATGGTTTATTTATTATTATTTCAAAGGCATCCTAAGCATGGCCAGTGGCCTGGATCAGTGGCCTTCAGTCATTACCACCACAGGAGCTTTCCCTTCCTGGCCTCCTCACATTAGGGAGCTACAAACCCCATTTCTCTAGTCACTACCACTAATGCACTCATGGACTTTTCCTCTAGTGCCCAAGCTTTTATCTCAAACTCTGCTCTCCAGCATTAATGCTTCTCTTTAAATCTCATGTATTCAAGAACTTCTTTATAGTATCTGAGCCCATTACTACTGTTCCTTCGTTATTCTCACAATTTACAATCTTCCTAATGGCCAAGTTTTACACAGCAGGACCAACCTGAACACATTCATTCATTTGTGATTTTCATAGTCAACTTCTGTATTCATCTTCAAGGGCTGCCTTTAAGATACTGGCTGTATAAAACCAACAGAAATGTTTTCTTTCAGAGTTCTGGATTCTAGAAGGTCATGACCCTCTAAGCTCTCTTGGGCAGAATCCTCCTTGGCCTCTTTGTACTTCTGGTGGTTGCCAGCAATCCCAGAACCCCTTCGCATGTGTGGCAGGATCCCAGGAGTGGCTTTCGTGTCCCAAGGCTGTCTCCCCATGCACGTGTTGCAAGTCTTCAGATTTTCCTCTTCTTCTGAGAACACTCATGCCTTGCTCTGAGTGCCCAGCTCTGGCCAACAGCACTCTCACAGATCTAGAGCACCGCTTTCCTCTTCTTGAAAACTGTTTCAAAGATCCTGTTCCCTCCTCCATTGTCCAACATCCTCCAGCACAGAAGCAAGCAGAGGTTGAGAAGTCATAAAGAAAGTAAGTGCAGAGACCTGAAGACAACCACGGCCTTCGATGCAATTCACAGTCTCCATTCCCACATGCCCAGAGCCCGGGCAGCCTCCAGAGAACTGAGACTTCCACCTCTCACTCACATTTTTAAATGTTTTTATTGGGAGTGGTATAACATAAATGAAAGGTGCATAATATCTTGTAGGTTTCAAGAACTGGCAGTAGTGACCACAAATACACACCCTCTACTGACAGTGGACACAGAAGGGTGCCAAGGCCTTTGGAAAACTACCTGTTCTACCATGACTGTGCATCTCTCTTCCGATCTCAGAACTGTTGTACTGAACTTTTTATTAACTATTTCTGGAGTTTTGCTGAAGATTGTACTCATTTTTTAATAAAGCTAAGATCCTTTTATAGGAGTTAAACTGCATAGATTAATAAAATAATTATATAAATAGATTTACACAACTTAGTTCTTCTGGTCCTTCTTTTAAAATATTGTTTGAGATAAACTCATGCTGATAACACTAGCTATGATTGGTTACTTTATTTGGTGCATAATGTTCTACCATATAAATATTCTACAAGATATATATACATTTGCTTATCAGTAGATATTGGGGCAAACATATTTGATTTTGCATTAAAAATAATGCTACTCTACTTGCTGTTGTGCTCGTTGCCTTGTGCATACATGTAAGAATTTCCTAGGGCCGGGGATTTGCCTCTAGTGGTACCACACATACCTTGGAGGCACAAGGGCCTGAGTTCAATCCCTGGTACCACCAAAAATAAAAAAAAAATTCCTGAGAAGTTAAAATTGCTGGGTCATAGCACATGTTCATGTTGGATGTCCCTACATAAATGTCATATTTTCTCAAAAATTTATATTTACATGGAGGCATATGGGAGAATTTTATTACTCCATACCACCACTGTGACGAAAATGATTCCATTTCTACCAGTATACTATGACACTGTAATTTTAAGTAAGCTCCCATTATTAACTAGAAGTTAAACACCTTTAGATACATTTTCGGGCCATTTGCATGTTTCGTTTTTAGAACTTCCTTGTATTTTCTTCCATCAAATTTGTTGCCTTGTTATCTTAGAATATCTAGTTTTGCTACCAGTTTATTTTTGCTTATTTGTATTACAAACATGTTTGTCAAATATGTGGCTTGCTCTTTGTCTTTCTATATGATATCCATTGGTAAATTCAAGTTTTAATTTTAATACATTAAAATATACCAGCTTTTAAATCTATGGCTGAGATATTTCATACATAGTTTTTCAAAACTCCACATGTTCAAGAAAAAGTAAAAATATATTTTCCTATGGTTTCAAAAAATAATTCCATGTTTTGGTTTTACTATTTTAGTCCTTGAGCCATCTGGAATTGATATTTTGGAATTTGTATAAAGTAGGATTAAATTACATTTTCTGTAATGAAGGAACTACATCAGCAACATTTTAAAATGATCTCTCTGTTCTCTGCATGAAATGACTGGTCTTATGTGAGAGTTTTGTTCCAATAGGTTTATTTTTAGATCTATGTTTTTCTTGTTCTATTAGAGAATTTGTCTTTCTCTGCACCAATGCCACACTACCTTTTAAATATATTATCAAGTGTCTATTTTATCACAAAGACTCTGGGCACAGTACTTTACAGAATGTTCACTATTTTACTTTCCAGATACTGAGGTCTTTTCCTTGTGGCTCCTTTGAAATCCATTCTGTTACTTCATATATGAATCATCCTTAGATTCTGCTTCTACTAGTATAGGTCTGTTTAATTTTTTTTCTTGTAATGGGGAATTGAGCTCTTGTGCTTGTGAGACAGTTACAGTGTACCTGAGCTAAATCCCTGGCACCTTAATTCTGTTCATTTTGAACCAATCCCAGTGAACACTTCTGGGCTCTGCAGCAACACTGTTCAATTTTGGGCTGGCACTCAGATTGATAACTCCGGATTTACACATAGTTTTCAACCACAAGCACTTTTACCATAACACATAAGTTGGTCCTTCTCTGCCTAATTTTCCTGCCATGTATGCCTCTTAAAACCCTCTTTCTAATGCTCTATCCATACTTATTGAGTATTTTTTGGTCAAAGAAGCTATGATATAACTAGTGATCACATAATTCATGATCTAGACTTAGCAAGTGAAAAAGATGCTGGGTAATTACTCTGAGCTGATAATTACTCCTCATTGTGATGTACGGCTTCACTGTGTGCAGATATGATAGAGATTCCAGGTGGGCATCAAGTGTGCTGTTTCAGACCCAGATCCTTTTCTCCAGTAGTTTCTGTGTCACTGTACTTCAGATGAGTCCACAGACTGCCATTTTGCCAAGATACATTATCCTAAAATGTTCTTTTAATGTTTGACAAGTACAGACTGTGCTTTTCAGGTCTGCATACTGGTTTTTCCTGGAAGAGCCTGACATGCAATAGCTAACTGGTATCTGATTCGGGCACTGAGAGTACAGAGTGTGATAACCCAGGCAGGGGGTGCAAGCCTACCCTGTGTGCAGTGCCAACATCAGAGGTAAAAAGATGCCTGATGCTGCCATTTGATAGAAACCTAGATCCACAATTAAAAGTGACTAGCCTTTGGCTCAGGCTCTGGTCAGCTTTCTGCTAAAATATAAAACTGACAACAGTTGCTTGAATGCATGTAGAGGGTAGAAGATGCCCAATGTTCTCTACAAAGTGGGTGAACTGGGGAGGTGGTGGTGGTGCTGTCCCAGGTCCTGAAAACACTGCTTCTCATGGGAGGGTTCACTGACAGAGGTGGGCAGAGTGAGGGTGGTCAAGTTTATTTAGACAACAGTATCTAGTAAGCCCCCCTTTAAAGGATTCACTATGGATGCTGTTAATTTCCTGAAATGCTCTATACTCAAAAACTCTGCTTGTCTGACTCTTGTCCGCATTTGGAAATGACTCCTATTGTCAATTGTGCTGTTGCTACCAGCATGCAGGCCATTGCCTACAGGGATTGATGGAGAAGAAGCCAGCATATTAAAATATTCCATCGAGGAGGGGAAAACAGTGGTTTCAGTGCAAAAAAAAAAATGGTTCTTAGTTGGAGAAATAGTTGATCACACTGTGATCAGAGAATTTCGTTTGTAAATTATTTCTAATTAATTTTCATGCTGAAGAGTAGTTCCAATCCAAATTGAAATGTCCAATTTCACAGAGAACTGGCTATTAACTCTTACAATTTTTATATTGGATCTAAATGATTTAGCAACTTAACTTGCTAGTTTCCTCTGAAATATGCTTAACTCTTCAAAACTTGATTAGAGCCTGTGTTTCATAGATGACAGAACTCACAGATTATTTCTATTCCTAATGAATATTTTTATCTGTATGTTATAGTTTCCCAAAGGAAAATGTGAATTTTTACAGTAATTTGCTATCAAAATTCTCTACTAGTGCTGCAAAATGATCATTTTGTTTTATACATTTTCTTGATTATGCATTTCTTCAGACTAATTTCTTGCATACTGAATAAACCATCACAAAATATTCTAACTATCTTTGCATTTAATTATAACTTCAAATTTTTCATAGAAATATAAATGGAATTTTTAGGTGCATGCTAAACCACTCTTAAAACTTTTAATGTTTAGGTGAATAGTTTCAACTCTGATATTTCTTAAAATTTCCACCATGCAACTTAATAAAATCTCTAATTATTTTATATATATATTAATAATTTTATAATATACAATAATACTTTGTGTCACAAAGAGTCTAACATTAGGGTTGGAGATTTAGACCAGTAGTTCCAGTGCCTGGCTAGCAAGTGCAAGGTCCCTGGTTCTATCCTGGTAACCACATAAAACAACATGGCATGGTGACTCATGGCCACCAGCAATCAGTACCACATACCACAGTGCAGGGCGTGATGGTTCACGCCTGTAATCCCAACACTCAGGAGGCAGAGACAGGAGGATTGCTGAGTTCAAGGCTTGCCTGGGCTACATAGTGAGCTCAGAGCCAGCCTGAACTACAAAATGAGACACTGTCTCAAAAAACAAACAAACAAACAAACAAACAAACAAAAAGAGCTAACATTAAATAACATATGCAACTTTAAACTTATTAGTACCATAACTAATACTTATGTGCCTATAACCCCAAAGGAAAGATAAGCACACTTATTCTGTATATAGCTGAGATTTGACCATAAGTCCTAAATACAGAGCTTGAAGCTAATCACATCTTTTCTATAATAAAATACTTGCCATTATGCTTAAATAAACTTTGTAATGACAACGGATCAGGTACTTCATCACATTAAGACAACTCAGTAATGAAATTGGCATTTCACCATAAGGATTTTGTCAAAGCTGTCGCTGATATAAACACTATAGTAGTTATAGTTTTCAGTCACTGGTTCACAACTGGTCATATAAACCTTAAAAGGAAACAATAGCTCTACAATATTAGTAGTTTATGATATTTGAGAGGGAGGACGCATTTTATTAAGGACAAACCTTATGTGGTAAGAAATGCGTTGCCTATTGATTTGGTCATTACTAATCATTAGGATAATAAAAGATTTAAATAGATATGTATTTAAGGGACTATGAAGATTGCTTATTTTTCAAATTAGAAGGTAAAAATATAAACAATTCAAAATAGGTTAGAACTTGGATCAATTAAAATTTACAAATTAAATCTCCATAGGTAAATTTTTCTAAGAATTAACCCACAGAAAAGTCAAAGATGAATAGCTTCACATGTTATTACAACATAGCAAGTGCCATACCACAAATACTTGATAAGCCAGCATCAGGAATCAACATTAGCAAAGTCTATAGCAGAACACTCAAGTGAATATGCTTTTAAAACTGTGCAGAACGTACTTGCTTTTCCTTGCTTTTCACTCGGAGCTGTTAATGACAAGAAAGAATAAGTTCTTCATGAATTGTAAGTCTATTTATCTTTTTAAAAGAGATATTTAAGGTTAATTTAGCAATTTTAAAGACTATGCAAAACGTTGGAAAATGAAGAAAAGCTGATGTGAAAAAGAGGTAATGAAACTTCCTTTAATTCCATAAAATGGTCTGAAAAGAATGAATTCAAGACGTGAATTATTCAATTTTTCAAATACAACTGATCATTTCTAAGTTAGTACACTGTAATGGCACCCTGCAAGGGACAGATTATTTCAAGCAGTTTGTTAAATATTTCATGACATTCAGTATTAGACAGTAATATTTAGCTATGAAATCTCTCAAAACTGGTGGCAGCAGTAGTGATTTGTATGCCTCCCCATGGTGTTATGTTGAATGCGCTAGTGTGCACCAGTGCGAGAACATGTTATGGGTCAGGTGTGGCAAAGCTTTCCTGCCCAAATCAGCTGCCTGCTGGAATGCAGGCAAAACATTCCTACCCCAGAGTTCAAAAAGCCTCACTGTTAATGTGAAATGGTGAAACTTGCAGTTATTTCATCTTGTAAATTATGCATTTGAAAGTTATTCTATTTTTAAATTTTAAAAACTGTTATTATTCTATTTGAACTTCCTGATTTCACCTAATAAACCACTAGCAAATCCCCACTAAGTGGCCTTCACTTAACGTTAAGCATTCTAAAGAAATTTTGAAGCACCTAACCTTAAATTTCTGAATCTGTAAATAATGGAAAAGTTAGTGTGATTAGCATATCAAATGCTATTAAAGAGTATGGACATGATTCTGTAGAACTAGTTGGGGAGTCACCTGAATAAGTGCGGATTATTTTAGGAGGTGTTGCACACTTAGAAGGAGAATGATAAGAATGCCTCACACTATCATTTGCTGTGGCTTTACCAGGAAAGACCCAGCCATAGTTCTGTGGTTATTTGCATGGTACTGAGCAAATTCCTTTTCCCTTGAATGATGAAATGGAAAGATGCCTGGAGTACATTATACAAGGCCATGACTGCCCACACACACTTTTGCCCATGCACATCCATATGTACACACACTCTTTCGCTCAAGTTACTTAAAGAGTAATTAGCCAAGTAAAGTCACTGTTTCAAAAGGGTCAGTAGAAAAACTTTCAACATTTTTCATTTGAAATGATTAAGCAAGTTACATGCCAAAAATTATAAAAAAAATAATTGATATCCATGCTCACTGCAGTTCTGCTTTTCACTGAGAGGTTCATTTGCATGTTTGGTTTTCATTTCAGTTTCACTCTGTAACTATATTGAGAGCAAATCTACCTTGATTTCTTCACAAGTCTACCAAACACTCAAGAGTTATGATGTAGCATAAACAAAAGGAAGAGAATATTTTCAGGAACTTACTATTTCCTGTTTGAAGAGCCAAGCAATAAAAGGTGGATTTACAGTTGCTGAGTCCTTCTGCTAGTTCTTATGCTGCAGAGGTTTTGTTCATAAAGTCTTTCCCTATGCCAATGTCTCCAAGAGTTCTACCTAACCTGTTTTGCAGTAGGTTTAGTGTTTCTGTTTTAATATTTAGGCCTCTGCTCCACTTTGATTTTAGTTTAGTGCATGGTGAAAGAGATAGGTCAAGCTTTAGTCTTTGGCAGGTTAAAGCCCAGTTTTTCCAGCACTATTTATTAAAGAGGCTGTCTTTCTTCCGTTGAGAATCTTTGCTTCTTTGTCAAAGATAAGGCAGCTAAATATATCTGCAGTTGTTTCTGGATCTTCTAATCTGTCCCACTGATCCTCAGGTCCGTTACTTTGCCAGTACCATGCTGTCTTTTTTAAAAATCACATTGGCTTTGTACTATCATTTCAAGTTGGGGATAGTGATACCCCCTATCATGTCCTTGTTACCTGGAGTTGCTTTTGCTATTTTAGTTTTGTTCTGTTTACAGAGGAATTGTTAGATTAATTGCTCTTGTTCTGTGAAATAAACTGTTGGGATTTTAATTGAGATTGCTTTGAATCTATATAGTAGTTATGAGGTATAGCCATTTTGGTGATATTTGTTGTTCCTACCCTGGAACAAGGGATGTCTTTCCATTTTCTTCAATCTCCTTTTTCAGAGTGCTGTAGTTTTCAGAGTAGAGGACTTTCTTCTTCTTATTAGATTGATTCCTAGATATTTCTTTTTCTGAATGCTATTGTGAAAGGAATTGATTCTCCAAATTTTAAAAATATAAAATGGAGTATTACTCTGCCATAAAGAATGATAAATTTGGGTCATTCATACTCAAATGGATGTAATAGGTCACAGATGTGTAAATAACATATTTTTTTCTCTAGTATGAGAAATTGAAGATATAAATGAGTTCTAAAATATATATGATAGATTTTGAGAAATAGAAAATATTCAGAGGGAAAAGGAGGTAGGAATAAGTAAAGAAGGGAAAGAAAAATTGGGTGGTATAAAAAGAAGCAAAGCTTTTATATCTATGAGTTGGGGGATTGCAGGGTGGGTAGGGGAATCTGAAAAAATGAGAATTAAGTTGTGTCATATACTGGAACAAATTCTCCATGTCAAGTGTTATCATGATATGTATATAAAATGTACCAATAAAGTCAGTTTTAAAAAGAGATGGATTCAGAGAAAATGACTTATTTGTGTTTCATTCTTGACTGTTTGTTTTTACACTAATTTGTGATACAGTGTTTCTAAAGCACTGCACAGAACCCTGGGGATTTCTATAACATCACAGGTCTAATTCAGCAGGTATGGGGTGGGTGGTGCCTGTGTGTCTGACTCTGGGATGACTTGATGCTGCCAGCACAGGGGTGTACACCGAGTAGCTGGGGTGTGACACCCTTGGCTTTCACATTCTGCAGCTACACTGATGGTAAGTCCACGGGTGGGAGGGGCCCTGCCTTTGCTGTAGCTTTCCACACTGGTGGGTACAATGGCTCGGGAACAGCCAGCAGGTACAGAGGTCAGCAGCACAGCTTCACTCACCTGGCTGCTCCTTCCTAGGACTGTTTGCTCTAACAAGGGAAGGGATGCAGTCAGCATTCCAGGCCTCTCATTCATAATTTGTATCCAATTGTGAGTCAAATAAAATCATGCAATTAAGAAAATAAAGAAATCTTAAAACTGTTACCTGGCTCCACATGTTTTTCTTTCTTTTCCTGTTCTGAAACATATTGTTACTGTTAGTATGATAGTCATCAGATTAACACTGCAGGTAACATAATGTGATTGGCTCGTGTGACATGAACAGGTCCACAGGCCCAGAGGCTGGACCGCAGCTGCTCAGTAACTGCTAGCAGAAGACGGAGACTGGAAGCTTGAAGTAGTGCTTCCCTCCTTTGGCCTTGGAAGTTCCCTTACAGAGCAGCATCAAAATGTTTTAATATTAGAGAAATTTGCATTCTTCATGGATAAGAGATAAAAAATTATAAAAAATATCCATGAAAGGTAGAAAAAATTTCAAGTTGCTATTTAAAATCAATATGGAATAAATTTAGGGTGAAAACAGTAAAAAGGATGACTGTTACAGCTGTTTTAAAATAATCATCAGATGGCCACCTGGGCTTCTTCTTCCAGAGAAGAGATATTTAGTTTGCTAACACAAAGGCTTTCTATAGCAGACTGAAGGTTTAAAGCCAAAGAAATGAAGGGAAGAGCATGGCACCCTTGTGTCATGTTTAGTACCCACACTCCACTGGGAGCTTCTTCTAGGTAGCATTTCTTCTAAGAACCACTTGTTGGGAAAGAAGAACTCATAGCCTCAAGCTGAGGCTGACGTTTATGGCACACTGAGAACAATCTCCAATGAGACACGAATTTTTCATGAAATGCTATTAGCTGCCTTTCTCTTCTGATTTAGTTTGACTTAGTAAGCTTCTCAAGTTAAAAGACTATTTTTAAGAAATGCTAGTACCATTATAGAAACATTACAGCTGACATTTTAAAGCAAAAGAATGGGGAGGCTTCTTAAACTTTCACTTAGTGCATATTCTGAAAGCTATGTGACAAACTGAAAGAATTCTCTATGCTAGATTTTAGATTTTGGTTTATTTATTTATTTATTTATTTATTTATTTACTTATTTATTTATGAGTCTCACTTTGTAGTTCAGGCTGGCCCTGAGCTCACTATGCAGCCTAGGCAAGCCTTGAACTCAGCAATCCTCCTGCCTCTGCCTCCTGGGTGCTGGGATTACAGGCGTGAGCCACCATGCCTGGCACTATGCTAGATTTTAGATATGTAAAGTGCCACAGACACCTCTGTGCTCAATGCAGTGACCTCACAGATGAATTTCTCAGGCTTCAGTTGTGTAAGGGTAATAACCACTTCTCCACCTCTCAGGTAACATGCAGGTTAGTTAGTCAAATAAAATAATTGCCTTGACCAAGAGTTGCAAATGGAAAAGAAGAACTTTAGGTAAAAGCAAATGTGAGGTAAACATCATTAAGTGTCATCTGCCAAAGAAGGAGTAATTATTTGTATTGTGTTAACAAATACTGAGTGAAAATCTTCAATTATAAAAACATTTTCTAAGTAAATTTTAAAAAGTTTTGGATGGAGGCTCAGCATGTCGCCCAGGCGGCCCGATCTCTGACCCTCGTGCCTTGGCCTCTGAGGTGCTTACATCGTGGGGGAAGCAGCACCTCCGGCTTTCCTCGTGGGCACTTCTCAAGTGATGACAGTTGTGGGCAAAACCACAATGGGAACAGATTTGGGTGCAAAACCAAATATCAGCTATACGTAAGATTCAGAGTTAAAGGAGGTCCTAACATATGAGAAAGGCATAGTCACAGAGCACGCCGTGGGAAATAACTGCAATCACCACATGCTGGGCACCACTACTCGTCTTGGGGACTGCCAGTCCATGCCCAGGAGGGACTGCTGGACTTGCCTTTATTTTTTCCCTTTTAAAGAAATTATAAATTGAAGAAATTTCCAAGTGTGTGAGGAGAGCCCAAAGGCTTTTTCACTCTGCATCCATCCCTTACTGCGTGGGAGGAGGAATCTTGAAGCAGAAACACCAAAGCAAATAAATCCAGTAGCACCAGAAAATGAGTAATAGAGAGGATGACAAGGCAGAGCGAGAGAATTTGTTAGTGGAGAATGAACAGGTGTTTCGGAGAAGCTGGTCCTCGTCTCAGTCACTGCCTCCCACACGCCTCAGACCTCACAGTGAGCAGTGGTTGGGTTGTGAATGACAGCCTGAGAAGATGTGTCTATTTATGAAACACATCAATGCCCCGAAGGTGGCTAAGGAGCTGTGAGCATGTCTGCAAGAAGCTCTAAATCACAGAAACTGTGGTAAAGCGAGGGCCTCAAGGTTATAGATACATTATTTAATAGCATTTTCCAGATCTCCAGTTGTCTGCCACCAGCCTGCTGGTGCAAGTGTCTCTGTAATGCCAAACCTACTAGCAGCTGTGCATGGGCATAAATCCGTGCTCTTCACGGATACGCTGCTCTCTCTGGCTGGCTTCTAGCATAATTCATGATTTTTAAAATGAGATATTTTATAGCATTTTTATGGCGTACAATGTCTAGGGTCCTAACTTTTTGTAAAGCCAAAACATACATAAACATTTTTTTTAAAACTAGGGTGTACTTTAAAACAAATACATCGGGGACTTAAAAATCTCCCCATTTTGGAAATGTGCTAATTTTTAATGGCTAGTGAAATAAAGATAAACTGTTTATTTTTCAAAATTTACATTTGTTAAATATATTTTATTTTTTTCTTATAAGGAGAGTATTCACCACCACAAGGCACTGAGTTTCACAGAATTGGTAGCGAACAGCAGTGACAGGCTAGGACACGGGTCCTAAGGAGCATTATGTGCAGAGCTTGGCCCTTATAGGGGACGTCACAGTGGACACCGAGTGTCCCATGTCATGTGAGCACATCAGACCATCTACAGAACTTGACAAAGAGGATGATAGGAAAGAGGTTGTGAAATTAATCTGGAAAATATTTTGTACATATTTTATAAGACTTGGGTCACAAAGGCTACATTTACACAAACAGACTATCTGGGCTGATGGAGAAGAGGGTTTTTGTTATTGTTTTTATGAGCCTGTGGATAGTATTATTAGATGCACATGAGTTAGAAAAAGAACACTTCCTCCTCTGTTCGTAAGAGCTGGGCATTCTTCATTCTGACAAAACAGTAGGAAACAGGCTCCACATGCAAAAAAGAGATTTAAAATTGCAGGCCTAAATAAACCAGGAGGCCAGAAACAAGCATACACAAACCAATTTGGCATGCTTTTCTTACTTTTTCCCTTGGGTTGTTCTGTGGAAAGAAATACAAACAAAAACCATTGCTCTTAACAGACCTCAAGGTAAAACTTGCTATTAGTGACACTGAGGGTGACCAAGTGATACAGATAGTTTCACAATGTGATGGAAAACACCACATGATCACAGTGAACTGCACTTGCTGGGATTTAAAATGATTTACGGGGGGGGTAGTCTTCTTAAATGAACAGAGTCAACTTGCTATACACTTTTGTTCACCCAGAAAATTGAGCACAAGCCCAGAAAACAATTTTTCCGTGGCCAGTAAGTTAGGATCCCATTCAGGATTTAAGGAAACGCTTTAGCCCCTCCTGATTCTGTGTCCAAGCTTACTTCAATGAGTACGATTAGTAACATAAGTATTTAGCATTGTTCTATTGCTTATAAAACAAACATTTCCTTGAAAAAGTCTTACTGTAAAAGATAAAAACATACAGTGATTTTCTATTACTGTCAAATATTTTCCATAACACTATTATCAGATAAAAACTGCCACCCTCTTTCTCATCTGTTTCATACTTAGATTTTATTCTGTTAATCCTTTCAGAAAAAGACTACTTCAGGGCTTTTCACACACAAGACAGAAAAACAGAATATTTCAGTACCTTCTGTAGGTGTTTTTGTTTTCTTGGAATCTGAAAATACAAAGATAAATTACTGGTAAATGGATACAATAAATCAACAACTGGGTATCTTATAAAAATTTCCATAAGCACTGAGACAATTTTCAGCAAAATGGATTATCTGTATGAAGTATTTTTAAAATATAAAGCCTTAGAGAAAAATACCATTTCAGAAGGATGAGTTTCTAAATGACACTAGACATGAAATATTTTAGAGTCTGAAATATAGAAAAAATATAAAAATTATACACACATGATTTGCATAGAGATTCCATCATATCTACCAAAGCTGTTAACTTTTCATTATGAGTCAAACTGAGCAAATCCATGATGCTCTTCCATAAATGAAACGAGTCCAGGAATTAAGCTCAAGTGACTGGCACTGTGCTTGCTTTGAATAATCAATATACTTCCAGTAAAGATACTCAATTCTTCCCATTATAATGGAAGAGGAATGGTTTGGTGTTGCTCATGGGATACTGACTCACTCTCATTTATAACTACTCTGCAGTAATGTGTATGCAGTGACCAACTGATGCCCATTTTATTTTCAACAGAGGGACAATCAGCTAAGATATGAGAAATGTATTGATTTTATTATTTAGACCATAAATTCTCATTCTATCATCTCAAAATAAAAACAAGAGGGTTTTTTTTCCCTTTAAAAATTCCCTTATTTTAGAATGGAAGTGTCTTATCTAAAATTTTTCTCAGAATATTTTTATCTCTTCATTCTTCAGTCTTTTTACCCCTTCTGCAACTTAGTTTTGAAATTCTCCTATGACTACTGAAATGACTACTGAAATGAGAACCCTAACCCTCCACTATGTCCTGACGCTTACTCAGGCTTCTGGCTAGAGCCATGTGGCTTGGGGTTCAGCACAGGGCACCCCACTCTTCTTTCCCGGCCAAGGGATGTGTGTGGTGCGCACTGTGGTGGCGCCACCCTGACCACATTTCATGCAGTAGCATTGGACTTACATGCTGAAAATGACAAGTTATCCACAAGAGGCAGTTTTAGTACAACAAAGATATTTTATGCAAATAATAACTGGTGCCTATGACAGTGTCAAAGGATTAGTCCACTTTCATAAAATGATAGGCTGGAAAGACGTCTTAGCAAAGCAACCTGAGAAAGAGTCTAGGCCATTATGAAAATCAGCATTCTTTTTGATGTAGCAATTCTATTTCTAAAAATCCAAAGAGCAAAATACAAAACTATAAGTGTATAATTTACCCATGACACTGTTTACTGCTTCTAAATGATGAGAACATTAAATAGTACACACCTAGTGGTAAGAAATTATTGAAAAATTCCTTGTATATCCACACAATAGAAAACCATAGTCATTCAATTAATGACTTTTGCAATCTGAGAAAATCATAGCGATGGAGCTAGCTATTGGTATAGAGTAAGTGTGGAAAATTCAGTGAAAAATGTGTACCCTGGAAAACTTGTAATTTTCAATCTACCTTCCCTGTTTTCAATAATAAAATCAGTAAGACAGTACATATCAGTTGTACCAGATGAAAACATAAAACAAAGTATGAATTCCAGTGTTGGGTAGATAATAGTTTTTAGGAGACAAGGTAAAACATTTCATAAAATACAAATGTAAATCTAACCAAGTAACACAATCTAACCAAGTAGTTTTTCTTTTAAAGTCCAGTATATTTAAGAATAGGAAGCTAAACTGAAATTTAGAGTGTCATCATGAAGACATACTTTTTATTAAGAATTGATAGCTCCACAGGCTTAAGAAAATATGGAAGCAATTGCAAATGCAGTACTTGGAGTCCAAAGCTCACACTCTGACCTTGACAGCCCAGTTGTGCTTTCGCTAAAAGTCCTGCTGCCAAACTTCATTATGCCTGCTCAACACTACTTAAACCCGAGGTGTGACAGAGATTCACGTGGTGAGCACACTCCACTAAAGCCTGCCTAGCCGGCAATTCGGGGAAGAGATTGGATGAGGGACACCGAGGCTGCCAGCACCTGTGCTTTAACCACAGTGGTGTGTCTGCAGCCTGTTCAGTCTCAGTCCCTGTCTTCAGCATTGCATTAGGTGTCGCCTCTTCTTTCACAGTGCACTGGAGGAAAGTGAAAGAAATAGCACTTCATCCTAAGGGAACAGTAAATCTTTGATAGCCTTGGAATGCTAGCAATGCAGTGAATCTTCTCTGTGGTCAAACCGGCCTAGTGGACATTTTTCTTCAGTTGTAATACCAGATATCCCCTTCTTTTCTTCCTTGGAGTACAATTCCTCCTGAAGTCTCATTTCTGAAAGTCTTAAAACTGGAGAATAATTCCTACGTGCACTGACTCTACCCGTACTAGGTGCCATAAACAGTAAGTCTTGCCTGGCTACTTTTTGGTGAAGTTCTGAGCTTCAGAAGATAAATGGGAAGTCTCAGAATTCTACTGCTGAAGAGTTCATCAATTAAGTTTAAATGAGATGAATGAGATATACCTAGATTGCCTGTTCTTACCCATGAGCTCATGACCATATAAATCTAGAAGGATACATCTAATAGTTGGTTATGATTTCTTAAAACTGAAAAGCTCATCAGAATGTAACTGTTATGATAATCACAGTAATCATAATAAATCCTGTGTAGAATGCATACTTGTTAAGCAAGGTGAAGTTGAAGAAATGGTGTTAGTTTCCGAAAAGGGTGACCATGAACTATTCAGGCCCCTTTAGTAAAAAACTCTTTCAAGTCAAATAGTGTAAAATGAAAGTGAATACAATCAAAATGAAGCACCATATGGCATGAGAGATGTAGTAACAGAAGACACAGATAAAGTATAATGGAATATTGCAAGCAAGAGAAAGTGTGTTAAATCGGGAGATCAGACATCTGGGGAATGAGAAATTATCCTAAGCCCTCCAGGACTGCTCATCGTGGGACAGCAAAAGGGAAGTTTTGTAAGATAACAGCAAGAGCAGCGGAAGGTCAATCCTTTTAGAAAATAGTAGAAAATTGAAAGCAGCTTCGTATAGATGCAGTATAAAAAGGAAAACAGAAATAGGTGACAGCCCGCCATGGTGTCCCAGAGACTTCGTCTCACAAGCCATGCAGGCAAAGGTTTGAGACACAGGTAACTGTAACTTCAGCCTGATGCCCAGTCCTTCCCAGGACTGAGGAGCTCAGGGACCTCAGCCTGATGCCCAGGCCCTTCCCAGGACTGAGGAGCTCAGGGACCTCGTGAGGGGGCTCCAGCACACCGCCCACACATCTCCTGAGCTCTCCTGGAAGGTCGTGAGGAAAGGAAGACAGGATATCTCCTAGCTCTTGCCCTGGGCCCTGCAGTGGGGATGCAGGCCATAGCATCAGGCAGCCATCATCTTGAAGTGGTTGCTCAGCAAGGAGATGACCGTGGTTCATGCTCCTCTGGGCTCATGACTTGGGTTTACCCCTCTAGGTCATGGAGAGTAGCCCCTTCCGACGCTCTTCCTTTTCTTCCTGGCATTGCTAATTCACTGTCTCAGGCTCACAGGGGCTCCCTGCAGCTTCCCTGCTGGAGTCGTCTGGGCCTTGGTCTTGAGCTTGGCTGGATGTGTGGCTGATGGAGGCCAGAACAGCCATGTGAGAGACAGAGCAGAAACTTCTACTGCAGTGTTTGGCATCACTGTGAAGTCTCTCAGTATTTCACATGGGGTATAGCAAGTGAAGTGAGCACAGTTGATTAGTTTACAAAGACGATGTTATAAGCAAGTCAACTGTGCCTAGCCAAGAGTTCCAGATATTTTCATCTCAGGACTCCCAAAGAAGTCTTAACAATCATTAAGATTTCTTATAAAGGATTGCTACTAAAGATTATTTAAGGTTGTTGAAGCTTTTATTTGTTCTTATTTTGTATAATTTTAAACATTAAAGCCAATGATTTTTTAAAAATATGTACCATTTTTCATTTATTAGAATAGTAAAGCTGCTGTATGTTCACATAAATAACATTTTTATAACAAATATATTTCACCATATAAAAATCATTTTGTAACATGAGTGACAATTTTTACACTTTGGGGAATCTTGTCCATTCACAGCTGGCTTAGTTAGGAAACATTGGGTTTGCATATCTGGTTGGATGTTTAGTCTGCAGCAATAACATGCAGCCTCTGGAAAACTCCAGTGCACTCGTGTGAAAAACACAAGCATCAGCTTCTTATGTTTTATGAAGATAGTATTGACCTTGAAGAACAGTGAGTGGGGAAAAGATGCTGTGACTCTGGAGTGACTGATTATGTTTGAAAGTGTTTGATCTGGGGAATTATTGCTTTGGTTGATGTGAGAAGTTAGTTTGGTGGAGGAAACATTCACCATTCTGAAACCACATGTTGTGTCAAAAACCATGCCCAGAATTTCCTGTCTCTCTATTCTCACAGTACGCTGGTCTATTCACCAAAGTGTTGATAAATATAAACGGTATAATCTTCCAAAATACATGAAAAGATTTGCTATACACATATATGAGGAATGAATACTGATTTCAGTCTCTTGATAAGAAGTACACAAATGGGTCTTCATTGCCTTCATTATGTCATGATGTTTTGCTCTCTCTGAACAAATATCAGTCAACTAATGGAAATATTGTATGTCTCTCAAGTCTCTGACCCCTTAGTTTCCTGTTCAGCAGAAACAAGAGGTGACTCTCCAACCATGATGATTAGACAAAACTTTGAAAATGCTAAATATAAAATACAACCCTAGCTTTATTGATTAGATTATAATTGTCATTTTTAAAATTATTTATATTTCTGCTATACACAAACTATTTTCATCAAGAGAACAAGCCTAGGTGAGCCAACAGCTGTGGGGAACCTGTGTAAGCATTGTCAGAGTGTACGGTGCTAACGTCCCAGCCCAGCTCTCAGTGATGGGCCAGCCTTCCTCTTCTGTTTGTCTGACTCGGATCAGGCAGAATTCTCCCTGGGCCACAGGCCCTGGGCCTTTCTATTCTTAGAGCATTTGCTTTAGATTATAAATTATTCCTCTGACACTCTGAGATAGAAATCTTTTACAACCAAGAAATGTCTTTCCTAATGAACTGAGAGCCATATCTTTGAAATGTAATCATCAGCCAGTCAATAAATCAGTGGATAGTAATGTTTCTATCTCCCCGTGACTTGGGAGGGCAAAGCCCAGCATTGCCCTGTGCCTATAAGAAGGCGTGCAGCCTGGCTTACTGGCATCCACTCCCTCAGAACCTCAGGGTACTTTTGTCTTGCCTCCCCAACACTTAGTCTCAGACTTTTTGTTTTGGTATATTTGGGTTCAACGTCTTTCCTCTACTAAAAGACTTAGTCACTTCTTGCAATAGTCACACATAATGCTTTTCTTGCCTGTTTAATTCTATCTGGTGCCAATTTTCTTTGGCAAAAAGATTATTAAACTCTGTATTAGGCCATCCTGACAAAGGCAGGTAGACTGCTAGGAATGGACTGCAATTTCTTTGTTGTTCAATAGAGCAAAGAAACATCAGTTGCTTGTGTATGTTAAAGATATGAGGAGTGACTCTAAGGTATGCATTTTATAAACTGTTGACACTTGGTAAAATTGTCAACAGAGTACCAGGCCTAGGATTTGAAGATGCTCAGGTTTATCCTTATACCTTGGGAAAGACTAAACAAAACTTGCTTTTTAAATAGTAAATGTCATTTTGTGTGAGGTGAGATAGAAAAAGCTTATTTATGCTAAATGTACACACAGAATAGATTCAGTGATATCCTGCAGTAATATAGATAGGAGAACAGTCAAAATCAACTCTGAACAGTAACAAACAGTTCCTACCAAAGCATGGTGGGATTATGTATTGAACATACCTTCCTTCTTTTCATCCTTTTTAGCTGTTGCTGAAATAACAAAGGGAAATGATGTTAAACATACAGAATGATCATTTCTTAGAATACCTCCCAGAATCTGAGAATATATTTTGTATTTTCATAAATTCAGTGGTCACCTATGTAATTACCTTATCCAAACTTATAGTAAGAATGTCATCTGAATTATTGTTTCAGATAACTATTTTTTTTTCCGTACTGGGGATCGAACTTGGGCCCTTGTGAGTCCAAGGTTGGTGTAGTACCACTTGAGCTAAATCCCCTGTCCCTCATATGTGGAGGGAGCCAGGAGCATGTGACCCGCACACTGAGCCTCAGACTCTGGAAAGCCGGGTCCCTCCAGGCGCAGGTGGATGAAGGCCAGCGAGCTCCCAGACCACCTGCGCCTGAGGGCAACATGATGCAGTCTTTGTCCTTGGCTGCTCTGCTAGTTTCTGTTCCTAGATAGCTATGTCTGTAGGCTATCCTGGTTTCACACGTCCTTGAGGCAAAGATATTTTCTCAAGCTCGTGGAGCTGTCTCCTCCTGATAGAAGGGTTAACTATGACTTCAGTCACGTACAAGGGGGGTCCCCCCCCCACATTAGGAGACTCTCACACTCATATAACTATTTTTTTAAACTCAGAAATAAGCATGTAGCAAAAATGGAATAAATGACATATTGAGTTATACAGATAAGTCAAATTCATAAATGTATGCTTATCATAAGTTAAGTTTAGGTTTCAAGTAGTTATATTGAGGAAAGCCACAGTTATTCCTAGAAGATCATAATACATGACTGTGAATTCATCAATAACAGAGTTGATATTTTCCAAAATACCTAGACCTAGATTCTGAAGAATTATTATCTCAGTGTGCATTTTATATTTGCATTACTCTGACAGTATCTTAAAAATCCTGTTTCAGAAAAGAGGAATAAATATCCCACCCTTCTCATTTGTGAACAAAAACGGGATGTAGAATATGCTAAGTTTGAATTCTGACTTGCTCTGTGGTGGCCTCATTTAATTCCGGCTTGTGATGCTCAGAAACCAGCCTGTCACTCAGAGGCATGCATAGAACCTCCGGGGAAGGTGACCACAGGCTGGAGACAGCTGGCCCTGGTTCCTTTCAAAGATAGTTAAGGAGCCGAACTCAGTTTAGAGAAGTCACATTAAGGAATCTGAGATTGTGGGCTCAGAGACCAGAACAGACTCCGAATTTTGAAGACCGTGAGAACCAGTACCCTGTGCTTCTCTGGGCGGGGATCCCCAGTCATAACATCTCGGAAGCATTTTCAAGCACATCCTCCGATCTTCACAGCAGCTGCTAAGTAGAAGCAGCCCAGAGAAAAATAGCATCAAAGACGTGAAAATCATCTGGAAATGTTCACACAAACAGGAAGTAACCTGACTGAATACAAAAGCAGGGAGCAAAAGCCAGAAAAGAAAGCTAGTGTACTTTAATTCAATATGTTATTTTGTATATGTCCTAAATGGTTTTGACTGCTGTTATGTGTGTAATTTAAAAAGTGATTTTACAAATACATTGTTCCTACTTTGTGACGTCATTCTTTTTAATGTAGTTTTAACTGATCATACAGAAAATAAATAATCGATATTCATGAGCTTCTTCAGTTGCAAAAGCTTATCTATTCCAATGATTCAATAGGCACAACTAAATTGAATTCAGGTTTCAGGTGTTGCCTAGGACAGTTCAAAGCCACACGGCAGTAATTTGTGCATGTCTTTTGAGCTGGACTTGTTTGCAAATAACACGTTTAAAATTTTTTTATAATTTTCAAAATTGTCCAGCAATTTTATTCTAGAATTCATATCTTCTCTCAAATTTGCACAATACGGAAGAGGGGGAAGCAGTGTTGTCCCTTTAGATACACAAGAGGAGGTGGCATTTTTCTTGTGTGTTTCACATCATTTTCATAATTATATTCACATCCTCTCCAAAGCAAACTGGATTACACAGTAGAAGTGCGAGACTCTTTAAGGAAAGACAAAGTAAGATGAAGCAAAATCACAAACAGAAGTTGCTATCATCTACTAAGGGCCCTCGGAGGACCCACTCTCTCTTGCCGACAGTAAATCCACCTCTCAAAGGAGAGGGACGAATGTCCTGACCGATGATGGAAGAAGACGGAGGACACTGATACATCTTGGAAGGCTGTCATTATTTAAGAATTCATTCTATCAGGGAGAAAGACTCGGAAACTTAAATTCTTCTAAAACACAGCACAATCTTTGGTCGCTATGTCAAAATCTTTTGATTTCTAAAATAATCTAGGAAGAAGGTGCAGGTACAGAATAGCACAAGCTCTTTTCCTCCTTCCCATTTATTTTTTCCTTCATCATTTCAGTTTCAACTCCACAGTGACAAGAGCGAAGAGCTCACTGCAGGAGTCTGACCCCTGTGACGGACACCAGCCCCTGCGGGTTGCAGACGACGGATGATGAATTCTACTCGGTGCTGTGTGAAGGGCTGCGTGACCTGTCAGGCCAGGTCCTGTGCCCAGAAACTAATCAAGGCGGACGCTGGGGCCCACTGCTTTCTAGAACGCCCCTGGGCCTTGTCTTCACATGTCACCTTGCGAGCCTCCAGTGAGCCAGTCCGGTTCTCATCTGCTTAGCTGGATTGTGTGCTGCAAGATGCCTGAATCTACTGATGGCCCTGGCTCTCCGTGATGGGGCTCTTGACTGGGCTCACATGACAAGGGACTTGTACAGTCATGTTTCAGGTCTGTCTTATCTTCTTATTTCTGCAACATGGGGGAGATATTTAATGTTTGCTTTAGGAATTCAGAGAAAAATATCAGTGGAAATACACTGTCCCGGAGAGCACTCCACTCTGTCTCTTATTCTGAACTTCAGGGCGGCTTCTGCCCTTTCTCAGGCACAGGTGCCAATGTAGCCAATGCACCCAGTAAGTTTTTTAATTCCATATCCCCATCTTTCCTCTCCAGTCTGGGTCTGTGTTCATGTCCTTGTCACTCTTATTATTAGATAATCCCTTGGGATCAGAACTTCCACCTCACTCTAACAGGCTCCTGTTCTGTCCCTGCTTAGATCACACTACATCTGTTCAGCATTAATCATCTGCCAAAAGGGGCACCGTTTCCAGCTGCTTTTGTCTCCTGGTGCCTTATTCCTTTGAGTCCACATTGACCTGTCCCTCGGGCTCCAGGGCCAGGCCTCTTCACTCCCATTGTTCCGACCTTACATGCTATCACACATCAGTTCTTCAAGGTGGTCATCGGGTTTATACGTTTACTTAAGCCACTTCCATGATGCTACTGTAGGTCATGGTGTCAGGTCTTAATGACACTGGACTTTCACAGCTTTTGTTCACTCTCAGTATGTAGCTGGCCCAGGCCTCCCCAGTAACACTCCTTCTCAGCCAGTCTGACCCCCAGTCGCATCCAAACCTGCCTCACACATACCCACCATGAAGAAGCCCTCATATGCAGAATGGAAAAACATTATCTTAAACCATATAATATTTAATGTGTCTATGATTTTAGTACAAGGCATCCTATGTATGTATTCCTTACATTTCTTATATCTCCAAACCAATCTTCCTCAGTATAGAGATATTTATGTCATAGATTCCTCAAAGTTGCAAAACTTCATTAAAATAATTTTTAAGATATACATCCTAAGAAGTGTGAGAATTTTAGATTTTTTGCTTGTTGTTTTGTTTTGTTTCTATTGGACCTTGTGCTTGCCAGGCAGGCATGTGGCACCACTGAACTACATCCCCTAGACTGATAATCTTAGTAATACTTAAAATTAAATACATGCATTTATGTAAATCTACATATTAAATATTTCTTCTTGTGAAAGTAAAAACAAAGGGAACGTATGATGTAGCCTTTACCACTAAGTCACTATAAATTTTGTTTCTTCAAAAATATCAGTGCTTGATAGCATTATTCCCATCATGTAAGTTCTATACAAGTTCTCTCTCCATGTCAAGTACTTCAAAATGTTGTTTCCATATTTTTGTGCATAATTTTATACCTAGGTCTATCCAGTGTGTTTGTGAGTGTCCCCTGGAGCTTATTCCGGTATTATTCCTGCTTTGGTATGTCGCTGTCATCATAGCAAAGTCTTGCCTTGTTCTGTGTACTTAATCAACATTTCTACCTGATTTCCTTACAAGCACACTTCTAGTGAGAATTTATGACTAGGTTACCCTTCACCCAATAATAATTCCTTTATTCCAAAAGAGTAAATTCAGAGGCTGTCTTGTTGGATGTAGTATGAATGTTAAGAAAAAAAAAACCACAGCCTTAAGCTCAAATCTCAAATTTCTTCCTTTGATATCCTAGTGAGAGGCTGAGATAAAACTAAATCCCCACTTTGAGCCATAGCTTCACATCTGCACCGTGTTCCACAGAGGTTTCAGTCAAAAGAAAGCATAGCTGGTTTATTATTTTAACAAAACAATGTCTAACTTTCATATTTAGGTCAGCAATTTTCAAGCTGGTCGAGATTTGCTTGAGGAATCTAACCTGAGCTGTGTTTCCACACGTATTTGCTTTCTTTTCCCATCTTCCACATTTGCTCCGTTCCTTTCAGAACTCCCCCAAAGAAGACCAGTCTTTTTGAACTGGTAATGAAGAGGAAAACTAAACGCCGGCTCCTCCCCCTTCACCACCCCAGCACACTTTGCTCCGAGCAGCATGAGGGTCAGAGGCGACTGTGAAATCAGGTGCCACATTGTCCCAGGACTCCGGAGCCTGCACGGGGGGCTTTGTTTCTTCCCAGAGACACTTGCTCCTCTGTCTCAGCGCATCGCTCCCCCTGCTCCGCACTGACAGCCCCGTGCAGATCAGAAGACAAAGATCTTCTGCAGTAAACATTGAACCTTTATTTTCTCAGTGTGTCATGTAAAAGTTGTATGTGACCACAGCAAAATATTTGTGCTCTTCCCTTAGGTTTTCATCAAACGACTCCTCATGGTTTGAGATTTGGCGGATTTGTTGTCCCCCAAATATTAATTTGGGAACCTGTAGAAGTTCATTGGCTGAAATTTACAAAGATCCCCATCTTTGTTTCCATCTGAAATTGTCTGCAAATTTGTCTTAGTCCCTTCACTGCGTGGATGGATTGGGATGATTATTGGCAAGTATGTCTTCATGCAATCACATCGTGCTTTTGTGATAACCCAGCAGATGGCGCTATTCTGCAATAAACAGCTTTTGGCTTGGTTAATAAGGTGCTACAGACCTAAGGAGGAATAAAGCAATTGGATTTTAGTTTTCTGTCGCTTACCTTGTCCTGCGACTTTTACAGCACTTTGTTTGGTTTCAGGAGCTTTCCCAGGCTCTTAAGAAAAAAAAGATAAATAAATCATTGCAAAGTACTAAAAGGTATTAAAACAATGACAGAGTAATATTGACCATAGCGTTCAGAAATCTTGATGAAAAATCACGTTACTGAGGGAATTGGACAGTGAGGCCTGCTGAGACAAAATAAGTAAAAGAAAGAATAGAAAGAAAAGGCTGAAGTAAGTTAAAGCACAAGGCAGATATTCCAAAAACTGTTTTACCTTATTGTAGTCTGATCATGAAGTGTTGCTACTGGAATTTGAACATTTAACATTTTGTAGTAAGTTATTTCTGTATTTTCAGTCCCTTGACTAGGTGGGTGAAAGTCACCGGCTAGGACTAGCGTAAGAGTTAGCATGGGACCTCCCTTCTCCCGCCCGAGACGTGGGTCTGATCGCCATGCCAGGCTCAGCGTGGTCTCGTGGCCAGGTGGCCTCCAATGGCAGAGGTTGCCAGAGTTGGCAAGCCATACTATGAATTCATTCCCGTGTCTCTGGTGTTCAGCTGCTGTGTTTTCTTCTCCTTTGTTTAAAGTTTTCTTGTTAAAGAAATGGGGCGATAGACACGACAAACATAAATGTATTTAGCTATTTAAAATAAAAATAAAGAGGAAATAAAAACTTCAATGCCAGTGATTCATTTCATATGTCACTTTCTATGATTCTTGATTAACCTCACTAAGTTTTCAATAATACAATTTTTAGCACTATGTAAAGATTTGCTAATTTGTTTAAGATATCTATCTTTATTCCCTCAATATATTTATTTAAGACCCATCATGCTATCCATAAATGTAGTATTTACTATACATAATATATACATGGATTTAATCTTTGATTTGATATTTTTTAAAGTTGAAATGAAAGGTCAAATTATAAGATAATAAGATTGCATGACAATAATTTGGGAATTATAAATTAGCATTCTACATTGTTTGGCCCAATGAAAGAGATTTAATTTCTATCTTATACTTTATATATTATTCATTTACATCATTACTATGATTATGAAACTTCTTATTTGTCCTGTGTTATTACATAAATAGTGTTTGTTCTAGACACATGATTTTACTTATTAGTGTACTTATTCCTTCAGAAAAAACCTTCTGGCAAAGTTTAATTCAGACTACTTCATCATTCTTCATAATTAATTTTCATTTTTTTCTGGTGCAAAATCTGTATCAGCTACAATGCTAGCATGATCTTTGTCCAGCCTAGACTCAAAGATTTAATTAATAATTTGTCAGGATTTATAGGAAAATATTGAATTCTTAATATATTTCTATGTGCAACTCTTCAACTATCTGCCTACCATTTAGTTGGAACTTATTTAACATTTTCTGACCTAAAATGGACAGAAAACAAAAAGAATATATCTAAGTAATCAACACATTTCCCAACAGTGTTCAGGTGTTTCTCTCCTAGAGTTCTCAAGAGTTTCAGAACCTTGTAGAGAAATTCCTGCTTGAGTTAGGGGAAAAAACGTTTTAAGATATCAAGAGTAAGTTATCTTAAACATTTTGCAGCTGATCTTTCTACTGTTTTCACCATTTTCTTTATGTTCTCTTCACTCTCTCATCCCAAAGAAATCCACGCTGTGGGATTGGATGGGAAACTCCAGGACATAACAGTTCGGAATACCGGAGTTTTCCTAGGCCTCTGCTCCTCTTCCAGTGCTGATGAGGCCTCTCTGTCAACTGCTTTTTTCCCTCTGAAACTTTCCTTTCACCATGTTCCTAAACTGGTCTCAAACTCCCTAGCATTTCCAACGCATGATCTCCTCATCTCTGCACAAAGTCACCCGGGAAGAGCCTCACCTGTCCCGGCTGCATGCACCTGGAGTGGATGAACCACGGACACCGTCCTTGTGGACTCCGGTGCTGGGGCTCACTCCCTTCCCTGAGCCTTCCCTCCTCCGCCCCCCACCCACAACACCTGCCTTTTAACACCCACAAAGTTACTGAGGACTAATCCAGAGGTGGTCAGATCTGACGTTGGCTTGTGTGGGTTCTTTAGCTTCCAAAACCACAGGGTTAAGGAAGAAGTTGGCGCCGAGACCCTACGGCAGAGTGCAGGAAAACCATGTCACAATTATAGGGCTAAAGTCACTTAAATCTGGATAAAGTTCACTAACATACATTTAATGTCTTCTTTTAGTTTTCTGTCAAATACAAAATAAAATTTCACTAAGCAAAAACTCCAAATATATACAAAAATGTAAAAGCAGTAGAATGAGCCCATGTACCTAAAATCTATCCCAAATATCAAGGAACGATCAATGTAATCTTCACTGCACTATATGTGAACTTTTTCAAATGACATTGTTTTCTTGTAATGATTTTCATAATTAAATTTTTGAAAGAGTGTGCAGTGACTTCAATGAATTGATCATAAGGGTGTTTGGCTAAAGGGTGTCACAGTTTTGAAATTGATAAATGTATATATAGGTCAGCTGTCTCACTGCAGCGCCCACCGCCTCACGGAGGAGAAGTTTATCTGAGCTCCTGGTTTCAGAGGGTTCAGCTCATCGTGGGCTCCCAGGCGGAGGCGGCATGGAGGCAGCCCTGTCCTGCGGAGGAAGGTGCACACTGGGCCGGGAAGCCGAGCGGGAGGACTCCGCACCCTTCTAGATCACCCCTTTCCAATCTGCCTTGTCCAGAGCGGCCTGACCTTGAGTACTGTGGTCAGCTACGAACCAGCTACCGGTTCAGCCACAGATGATTACAGCGCCCATGATCAGCTCACCGTCCAAAGCCCCACTGTGAAGTGAGATTTTGAGGGGCCCTTTAGATCTAAACCTTAAACCTAACACATTATACTATAAAGTTGGGCATATGGATCTGGACTAAAATGTCAGGACAATTTTCTTGAACAAGTTTTAGCAAAAAATTATTAGAGCTCCCCTTCGTAGGGCTCTGAAACATGTTAAGCCTCTGCTAAGAGCCCTGCAGGTGTGAGCCGGGCCACACACCTGGATCTCCTGATTACACAGGTGTGGCAGAGTCAGAACCTCGAGACCTAAAGGCTTCATGCGGTGCAGACGTTTTGTTAATGAATTAGTTTTTTCATAGAGGTTTAAAGATAAGTTTAATTCAATGGACTTTTCATCTTTCTCTAGAATGCTGTTTATATTCTGACTTGAATTATTATAAGGTTTAAATTCATTTACTTTTCAAGTAACCTTATGAGCCTCTGGCACTGTTTTTTTTTTGACTAAAAGTCCACAAACAGCATTTTTGAGAATTGTATTTATGTCTTATATATTTTGAAGTACTCCCTGGCCTCTGAAAAAAACATAGCTGATTATGGTTCATTTTATAAACTGGGAGAAATTCATCCCTGCTTTAAACATGACAAGAACAATCCCTGAAACACTTAACATCTCTTCAATTCACCAAATAGCACAACAAACAAGAAAGATGCTATTAGAAAGCACAGCAATCTGACCAGGGCAGGATGGTGAGTGGACAATCATGCAGAAGAGCAGAAGATAGAACCAAAATATCTTTCTGATCAATTTCAGCACCCAGCCGGCTGCTCTGATGGTAGGTTCCCATTTCAAGGAGTCATCAAATAATTGCTTCTTGTACAAATAGCCGTTCTTATTAGCCAACTATCTGCACAAGAATCACAAATTGTTGCTTGTTCAGCCCAACCGTCCTAACCTAGCAGGCTGGCGAAGAAACTGTCTGTAGTAAACATTACATCAAAAATCTAATTATAATGTGAAAACCACTGAAACTGACTAGCTGGAAATAAAACATTACATTTAGAAATGTGTGTCAATTTTCAAGATGACACAAAACTAATTAACTTTTTTGCTCTTTGATCACTGATTGTGTGTTATGCAGGAAGTTTTTAATTTCAAATGTCAGAACTTGAGTTTCAGTACAATAATCTTACATTTGCTATGAGAATTTTGCTATTTTACTTTTTTCACTATGGGATAAAATAGTATTTTCCCCCACTCAAATTATGAATCAAATTTCTGTTATTATTTTTTAAAGATAAATTCTTTTTTTTTTTTTGAGACAGGGTCTTGCTTTGTATTTCAGGCTGGCCCTGAGCTCACTATGTAGCCCAGGCAAGCCTTGAACTCAGCAATCCTCTTGCCTCTGCCTCCTGAGTGCTGGGATGACAGGCATGAGCCACCATGCCTGGCACTGTGGTATGTGGAATTGATTGCTGGTGGGTGTGAGTCACCACACCCAGCATTGTATGTGGTTATCAGGGATCGAACTCAGGACCTTGCGCTTGCGAGGCAGGTGCTGGAAGCACTGAGCTAAATCTCCAGCCCAAAGAGAAATTCTCTTAGATATTTGCCTCTTGTTAATTCTGCAGTATACATTTAGATTTTTGCAAGTGATAAAGTATAGAAATGTAGAAAGACTTTTGTTCAAATCAACAGAGAAATTCATCTTGGGTGCTTTAGTGGCTGAAATACAACCCCTCAAAATGTATGTATTCTCTTTTTGAATAAGATGCTAAAAACTAATAAAAATTATACTGCAATCCAAGGAGCAACTGAGTCAAATTTTAAATAAAAGTTCTCTACTCTTACAGAATTTGGGATTATTTTAAACAAGGATACTCTCAAAATGGAGAAAGGTTAACGTTTAAGCCAAAAGTCACTGTGTGCTTAAAAGCTCTCCCACTAAGTCTCTTGTACTCCTTCTCCATACAGCACGTTTCAGGGTATTGCTCCATTTTAGCACAATAATTGCCCTATCACGATAAAATTAATCATGAAGCAGCCTCTGGTCATCTTGTCTGACCAGGGGACAGAAGCCTGGAAGAAGGACCTGTTATTGGCCAGACTTGCAGGTGTCAAAGGTGTGCAGTGTAGAAATATGAATAATTTATCATAATAATCTGTGACTGGTAGAGGTTAGAAATCTAAACTACCTAGCAGCATCATTTATAATAGGTAGCATAATTTAGACAGAATTCTTTTTCACTAGACAATCTTCACCCTATGAAGCAATATATTTTGTTTTAGAATCTAAGTAGCTTGTAACTTAATAACATTAAAGACTTAAATTCAGAAAAAAGTTGATTATTCAATCTCTTAAGCTTTTTTAAAACTCTTTATTTTTTCTTAATCTGCAAAAAATCAGATTTCCAATTTTTCTATTGAAATCATTCTTTCTTAATATAAGAAAAATCCTATCATTAAATATAAGTCACAAAGTACCTGTAGTTTTTATAGAGACCAACAGTTTTTCCCAGTAATTTTAAATAGAATCAAGGATGGGAAAGGATAAAATGACTTGAAAACTTAGAATAATGTCTATGTCCTGGTTGTGACATCCTGCAGCTTTCTGGATAGAATATGTGAGAGTAAAAAGTTTGTTAAGCCATTAATAATCTAGGATTTGGGCTGGAAGACCAAGGTTTACATGAATTAAAGAAAGATGTTTTTGTAATAAATACGGAAATAAGAATGAGACCCTGAGCACAAATCATTTGGACGTTTACTCTGCAGAACGTTTCACGGAATGAGAGCGGTAGATAGAAAAAGCCTCGTGCTCAGTGTGGGAAGAGACACAGAGCAGGTCACAGGGAGACGTGCAGTTAATGCCCAGGCTGCGAGGCAGAGACAGGCCTGGAAGGGAGCTGGTTGCACCGACTGTCCCAGCTGATCACACTCCTTTCTCATTTTTCTTTCCTTCCTCCCTTCCTCTTTCCCTGCTTCCTCCCGTCTTCCTTTTTGTACTAGGATTAAAAGCAAGACCTTCACACTGAGCTGTATCTCCAAGCTATTTGTAATATTTTCTCTTTGTTTTTCAAAGATCTTTCCAAATTGCTCAGACTATGTTTGGATCAGTAATTCTTGTGCCTGAGCCTCTCCAAACACCCCTGAGAGGCCTCACCACGCCTGGGCTCAAGGGCAGCTTTCTAAAACCAGTGACCGTGTATACAGATAAGACTATCTGAAGAATTTCCTTGTGTTATTCTTTAATGGTAAATTTATTATGTATTTGTTTTTATTATTGACACACATCTTGATAATTATTCTCTTTTAATGATATCTTCAAAGAAAGCATCCTGACCAACAATCTTGACAAGTTTTTGAAGGTGATGTATTCAGTTCTTTAAAAACTTTGTAATCAACAAATTTGAATTCTATTTACAGTTTTCAGTAGACATATGACACTTTAGTGAAACAAAAGTTATGACTTAGAAAAATACTGCATTCCTCATCTGAGTGACTTAGTTTCTTGGTTAAAACTCCAAGTTTCACTTATACTCTTTAAGAAGATAAATATTGCTGGGCGTAGTGGCTCATGCCTGTAATCCCAGCACTCGGGAGGCAGAGACAGGAGGATTGCTGAGTTCGAGGCTTGCCTGGGCTACATAGTGAGCTGAGGGCCAGCCTGAACTACAAAGCGAGACCCTGTCTCAAAAAAAAAAAAAAAAGAGATAAATATTGTCAAGAGTTTATTTTAGAAAATAAGTCATTTTATGATACATAAATTACTCTGAAGAATGCACATACACTCACACACACGTGTGTGTATACAGATGTGACAGAATTTCTGACTATTCAGCTTCCCTTTAAAATTAAAATTTCCACATAGAAAACCAATTCAGCCCCTGTGGCAGATGCCCTAACTCAGGACGTACACGCGGGAGAAGGATGTGGCCACACAGCGGGATCCGAGTGTTGCTCTCAGCAACGCTCCTGTCGCTCTGGTGCTCTCAGGAGGGCTGTGAGGGGTGCCTCTCGGATTCACATTTTCATGGCAAAGCACACACTGCACCGTAACGCATCACTGCATTCGGAAATGTCATAAATAGAATGTTAAGTGGAAATATAACCCCATGAAAGTATAAAACTGTGAGGAGAGTGGTAAGGGGAAAACTGACAAGAGATTATTCCCACCAAGTCACCAGTCTTTATTGAGGTTCCTGACACTGAGCAGGTGTCTAGTAAATGTATTTGAGTGAATAAATAAATAATGGTGAGGTGCTTGAGAAGTCAATGCTATGTCCCTGAAAATCTAAATCAAATGGATAGTAACTTTCTTTATGAATTGCTTGGGTCTCCTGAGTCTTTTTACTCCTATATACAGTTTTGCAGATGTCAAAATCTAATGTTGTGACAGTCAGATTCAAAGGAAATCTGAGTTTCTTGTAAAAATTTCAAGGTTTATAAAATATACAGTTATTATAGTAGTAAATTAAAATCATTTTCAAAGAAAAGGAATTCTTAGCAAAGGGTTCCAAGTCATGTAATCTGAGGCAGAATTCAGTTTTCTTTCTTTTTTTTTTTGCTTTTTGAGACAGGGTCTCGCTTTGTAGTTCAGGCTGGCCCTGAGCTCACTATGGTGCCCAGGCAAGCCGCCGCGAACTCAGCAATCCTCCTGTCTCTGCCTCCCGAGTGCTGGGATTACAGGCGTGAGCCACCACGTCCGGCATTGTGGTATGCGGTGTTGATTGTTGGTGGGCGTGAGTCACCACGCCCAGCATTCTATGTGGTCACCGGGATCGAACTCAGGACCTTGTGCTTGCGAGGCAGGCCCCGGAACCACTGAGCTAACCCTCCGGCCCTTTTCTTTCTTTTTTTGAGACAGGGTCTTGCTTTGTAGTTCAGACTGGCCCTGAGCTCACTCTGTAGCCCAGAGAAGCCTCGAACTAATAGCAATCCTCCTGAGTGCTGGGATTATAGGCACGAGCCACCACACCCAGCCAGTTTTATTTCTTAAGCAAACACATTCTTTTATACTTGGTTCTCAGGATCAATGAACAGCTTAGGAAATGAATGAGATGCTTTCTAAATAATCACCAAGTTCCATCATTTGCTCTTTCATCTCTGTTGATTGTATTAGAGCTTGAAGCTACCATAGGGCCTAAAGTAAGTTCCACCTTCCATTTGGTTAGAGGCACTACATGAAAAATCCAATAAATTTAGAACTAAGTTTTCCGTTTTTCAGCAGGATATATATATATATATATATATATATATATATATATATATATATATATATATATATATATATATATATATATATATATAATGATGATGAAGAGGCAGAGGTGAGACCTGCAAAGGGATAAGGAATAAGAAAACTGTAAATTGAGTGAGTTAGATTGTTTCTTCCTGGATTATAGACCAATCTGGCAGGGATAGATGAGTCTCATTTCTTGTCAATAAATAAAAGTTATTAAATGATTGGAGCAGACCATTGCCTGAGCCATCACTGTGAATTCCCAGGTACTAGATCACAGCCTCACTGGATTTGTAAACACACTGGGGACTGCTTTGGGAATACGCTCTGATAGCAGAGTTGGGTGGTCCACAGCCTCTGGTAGCTCAGCTCCAGCCAATCACCAGCAGCCAACTGCTCAGACCAAGGCCCCAAGGCAGAGGCCTGGCCGTCATCTGTCCAGCTGCTTGTGGTCCTCAGGGTTTGGTTCTTTGCTCACAGCTCAGGTCGCTGAGCGAACCCTCTGAAATTATTTTACACATAATTGTGTAAATTACACATAACTGCATCCTGACTGATTCATGAATCAATTTTTGCTTGAACAAACTCTGTTCAGTTTATTTTGCTTAAAGTTTTATTTTAGAGAGGAATGAAAATATACAAAGGTCAAAATAACCTTGAATTTTTAGCGAATGAGGTAAACTTCTTTTCAGGACATTTAGAACTCCTGTAGTTTTGAGCAGTGCTTTGAAGAGATATACATTTTCTGTGGTTGTTGGGAAAATGGTTTCTCTTATAGTAGGGAAGCCAGGTGAAGTGTCAGTGGGGTGCGCTACCCGAGAGTGGTAAAGTAGGCCCCTTAGAGTGACAGAGACTTAGGACAACGGAAAGAAAAGATGTTAGCTGCTTAAAAGAAAAAAAATCAATAGACTACTTAGATTTGTTTGACACATACAAAGGAAAGAAAACTATTTATTTTAAAAAGGTAGATTTTGAATCTAAATCGAAAACTAATTTTAACACAACAATTAAAATTTACAGTACACACTAAGCTGGAAACAGTGGTAGAACTTTAAGTGAAAATATAGAGCAGACTTTTGGGGGAAATATAAGTCCCTGGGCATATCTGGAGATTCTAAAATCATCCACACGGAGGTGTAAATTAAAGTAGTGAAGGTGCATGTTTTTTCCAAGCAACAAATACACAGAAGGTCTCATGTTGTCATCTCATCAAAAAATATAATCTTTCATAATGAACAAAAACCGGTCCAAATGTTGCTTTCAACAAGGTCAGGAAAAAGGAAGTTTCTTAAATGAAGGAATAAATTTAAGAATTAAATTAAAAGAAAATTTGATTTGAAATTGGACAGGTCCTGGCAAATACTGACTGCCTTTTGGGGGGTATGAATAAAAATAGAAAGAAGGAAATTATTCAGGGCTTAAAGTGGGTGACAATGAGGTGAAGGTAGAAAATGTAGCTTGATACTAGAATTAAAATCGAATCCAAAATGGATTGATGGTAATAGGAAGGTCAAGAGAAATTTTCAAAAGAAGAGTTTCCTATTTTGTTTACAGAGAGTAAAAATACCTTATGAATAGAGACAGATGAAAAGTCCAGGGTTAAGGAAAACTTACACCCCAGTGTGTGAGGATAATGACAGAAGAAAATCCATCCATCTTCTGTGGAAGCCAAATAATATAGTTAAATCAGGATGTGCTGTTTTAACCACCACATCCCACCACATCCTGATTTAACTATATTATTTGGCCTCCACAGAAAATGGATGGATCTTGAAGAGAGATGGTGAACTCTCGGAAGCGTGCTCGAGTGGTGCCTTCTGTTGTAGCTGCTGTACCACTTGTAATTTCTTTGTTGAGCAGGTTGACACATCCCCTGGTACTTGGTATGTAGGTATTAATTTGACACATGCTTCGCTCCATATCTATCCAAAGCCAAAGCAGAAGCAATTTGCTTTTACTTGGCAAGGCTAGCAGTACACCTCTACAGTTCTACCTCAGGAATATATCACCAGCCCTGTGTCACAATTTAGTTCACAGGAATCTTATTCACCTTTCTATTTCACAAATTATTACATAGCTCCATTACATGACATTATGCTGATTAGACCAAGTGAACAGAAGGAACAACTCTGGACCTCTTTATAAAGCACTACTAGTTGGAAATAAATTCAAGTAAAACTCAGGGCCTCTCTACCTCAGTAAAATTTCTAGCAGTCCAGGGCAGAGATACACCTTCTAAGGTGAAGGATAAATTGGTATATCTGGCCCCTCTTATAACTTTGAGAAAGGCACTCGACTGGTAGTTACATTTGGAATTTGGAAACAGCCCATCCCTTCTTTAGGTACATTATTTCAATCCAGTCAGGCAATGCTTTTTGTCTTTAAGACAAAAGATGTTAATGTAGAGTTGTTTTTGCTCAGCTAAAACCTCCTGATTCAGGTTTAATTGCAGTGTTGGCACTTTGTGATAACTAAGTGGGTATGGGGTTAGAGCTTGGCACTTGGTCTCTAAAACGTTTGCCATCCCTGCTTTAGCCCATCTACTGAGTGACTCAGAAGCTGCTTGTTTTGAGTGGGACCTAGAAGAAAAGAAGGCTCTGCAAGAGGTCCAGCCTGCTGTGCAGCGTGTTCTGCTACACGGGCTGTGTGACCGAGGAGAGCCAATGGTATATATTAAGCAGGTAGGGAAGCTCTTTAAAGTTTCTGGTAGGCCCATAGGTGAATCACAGGAGAGGCCTTTACACTTTGTAAAGAAAAGCTGCAGAAACTTTGAGAAATAAATCCTGCTGTGCGATGTGCCTCGTGGAAACTAAATGCTCAATTATGGGGCATCAGACCACAGGTGACATGCACGGCCCATCATGAGCTGTGTTCTGTCTGATCCTCTGGCCATGAGTCAGAATCACACACACAGCCACAGTCCATCAGAAGCGACAGCACATACATCACTGGGTATACTAGGAAGCGCAATAATGACCCCATTGGACTGTAAACTAAGACTTCCTCCTGGTCATGTTTGGGTCCTTATGTCTCTTGAGTTAACAAACTACAAAAGGAGTTGCATGTTGGCAGGGATAACTGATGCAAATGGCCAAGCAGAAATTGGGCATCTTATCTCTACCCTGGAGGGAAGAAAGCACAGGTTGGGAATGCAGGGGTCCCTCAGATGCCTCCCAGTATTATCCTGACTTGTTATTAAGTCAGTGGAGGAACTGAACACTATCCAGTCATGATGACAAGTAGCCCAGAACTGTCAGGAATAAATATATAGGGCACCCTGCGAGATAAAGATTTGCTGAGGTGCTTCTAGAAGGCCAAGGAAATAAAGAATGGGTAATAGAAGAATGTAGTTATATATACAAGCTACGAGCATGTGACTAGCTACAGGAGGGTTACAATTGTCATGATTACTTTTTTCCTATTTTTAATAGTATAGATACTCTTATATTAGGCAGATTTATGTTCTTTCTTTGTGACATAACATTGATTGACTTGTTAGCAGGACTTACTTATTGTTGTATCTACATTATAATACAAGCATCACCCAGAGAAAAACATTGCTTTCTATTCTGGGAAGGGAATTAGTGTACTTCCATGTGTATGTGTGACAAATGTATGACATTAGATGTAACCATGAACATGCCATTTTATCTGAAGATGAACTACAGTTTTATAAGATGTGTCTGGTTATCAGGTAAGAAGGGGCAGACTGTGATCTCTAAGCCGGAGACAGTAAGAATCACCCGGCAGACTAGCACAGCACACTCTGGGGGTGTCTGGGGATGGCTGATGTATACCAGCACACTGAGGGGGAGGAACCAGCAGGCGTGGGTGGCACCAACCAGCAGGCATGTAGGCCAGAAAAAGTACAGAAGAGAAAGCAGGACTCTGCCTGCTCTGCAACTAGTAGTCTTATTGGGTAGGAGTGTCTTTTACTTCCATCACCTTCGAACACTGGTCTCCAGGTCTCTAGTTTTTTAAGCCTTACATCTCAGTCTCACACTGGCAACTCTGTAGTTCACTTCCAGGCCTTTGACCTTGGACTTGACTTTGACTTTTCCCCCTCTTGGTCGGCAGCTTCCACCTGGTTAGACTGGTTAGACTTGCTCTCTGGGTCACAACTGTTCTGTATTCCCAGCCTCTGCTCCTATAAGTCTCCCTAGTAAACTCCTTTGCATAACTACACATATGCTTCCTATTCTTTTCAAGAACCCTAACTGATACATGCAGTCATTCATTAACAAATGTTCATTGAATGGCAATGTAGTTCTTAGTGAGTTACATAGAATATTTATAACATATCAGCTTTTTTGATACATACCCTTCAATTTAGCCAACAAGATAGATAGCAGTCAGCAATGCATTTTCATAGACTTGAAAGAGCTACTTGGATTGGTTTAAAAAGAGCATAAATAGTGTAGTCAAAAGGTCGAGCTTTGAATCTTGGCTTTGCCATTTACTGTTTTATGTCCTTGAGTGTACTCAGATTTTTCAAAAGCTCACATTGCTGGGAGGATTGAACAAGGTGACATATGTAAAGCACCAACATAATACTTTAAATATAACAGCACTTCACAAATGGATGCTTTCTTCCCAGTCACTTCTGAGGGCTCGCCAAGAAACAAAGTCTCTGTACATGGAGTACATAGTAACTCACTTAATTTTGAACAGGGGCATGATGTTCATGCTGCTTTGAGCCCTGCTCCATCAATTAAAACAGACATGAATTACCAAAACAAAAAGCCACTGCCAACAAAACCTGAAGTCTGGCATTTTACACTGTATGCCATACAGTGGACAGAGACCTCGCTAGAACTCATGGAAAAGCACAGAGGTTTGGTCGGAAGAGTAAAGGATGATACTTTTAGTGATAACAACCAAATCCTTTAACATAAATAAGCATTGTTTAAGCAAAAGGTGAGGAGGAGGATTTGAACAAAGAGAAAGGCCTTAGAAAGAGCCAAACTCTAGGATGGAATGGGATGAGTGTGCAGTTGAGTGGAGGTTCGGGCCGGCAGGGCTGAGTGTTGAGGCTTCACCGAGAGTGACTCTGGGGCCACCAGGGAAGGAGCTGAAACTTCATTCACATTTTACCCTGAGGACAAAGCAAAGCTTTGGTGCAGAACGAGAGAGTCAGATATGTGTGGACCAGGCGTGGCATGGAGCACATGGTGTGAACCATGGAGTGTGGACAGCGGGAAGGAGGACACAGCCGTGCTCAGGTGAGAGGGCAGACACCCGTGTGAAGGAGATGCCAGGCTAGGAGAGGTGGGCAGGTGGGTGAACAGACAGGACACACAGGAACACTGAACCCCATGCGTTTTGTCTTCTGCTACAAACACGCAGCTGACTGTACTCACGGAAATAACCTACCTCAGTGTAAAACCTAAAAGAATAATTAGCAAAGAAATAAAATGAGCTAGAAGGTCACTACGACACTTTTACCACTTTTAATTCATTAGAATAAAAACGATCTTTTGTACGTATTTACTGTCATACCCATCATGCATAGCTAGGGAGTGAATGGGGGATAACAAGAAACATGGGCCAGCAAAAGATGCATTTGTGCTAATGAAAAGTGTAGTGATTTATGGAAGATTTATCTAAAATGATAGTGGATTACATCATTGGTTCTCTCTACCCGAGGTCATAAATACCAACATGGAAGAGGCAATATGTATAATTAAGAGGAGGAGACAAGTTTAATCTGTCTAAGGCATGCAACTTTATTTCTTTCTCCTAATTTGTAAATTAATTTCTAAGTTTTTCTTCAAAAATTGAGAACCAACATACTTCATGATTGTGTTAGTCATTTTGACAATTATTATACTCAATACTAATGTAATGGAGAGCCCGAGTTGATATGTACAGCCAGAAGAGTGCTTGCTACCTCACTGATATTCAGTAAATATTGTGCGATTTATGAATAACTCTTTTCAGGGAGGTTAAGCCTGACAAATAAAGTAATTATCTGGGCTTGGATATGAAAAGGAGGCCCTGGGACTTAAGGCTACAAAGGCTGGATATGTTGTGTGTAACTTGAGGTGGAGTTTTGGGGCTCTCAAGAGAGACCCAAACTGAAGGGGTGAGGGCAACATGGAGGACAGAGACGGGGGTGGGCCAGAGGGGTCCCAAGGAGGCTGCCGGCAAGGGAAGTGGGAGCCGCACATGGAATGACAGAGACCCAACAGGGCGCCCTGTAGTGAGTTCCTTCCCCCATCCTACCCACCCAGACAGCTTTTTAAAAGCCCTACCTTTCTGAAAATGATCTGTATGACTAATTTTTGTGAAAACCACAGGAAAGTGCTTGAATGATACAACATGGCTTCGCACAGCAGCACTAACAAACCAGTTTACAGACAGAGCTGGCAAAGTGCGAGCAGGGCTGGGGCCAGGTGACCGTGGCCCACGCTGTGTGGAAGGACTCAGGGCTTTCATGGAAGGCAGCTGGTGATAGCCCCTCTGCACCACTGTGCAGAGAGGTAAACTTCTAGAAGCATTTCTGCCAACTGATTCTGTGCAGATCATTCAAACTGTCGTGGTGGACAGACAGAAATCATCACCCGTGGACCTCAGTACCTCCCCTCAGGGACATACTGTGGTTGACCAGTACCCGGTAGGGTCGCAGGGAGTACAAGAATGGATCCTTGTATGAACTAAAACTAAAGTTTGCTTTTGCTATTGCTGTTGTTGTACCTATTTGTCATGTGCAATGTCCTGATCCTTGTGGAAGGTGGCATTTCCCTTTCAGCCCCTTTCCCTTCCCTGTTTCCTCCTTACCCTTCCCTTCCCTTCCATCTCTGGATTCCCTCTCCTTTAAGAAGGGTGTCTCTACTTCCTATCTATCTTTTATTTCCCTCTTTATTTATGACTTGGATTTCTCACAGAAGAGAAACCACATACTAGTTAAGCTTGTGCATCTGACTTAGTTCACTTAGCATGATGGCCTCAATCATCAAGGTGCCTTCATCTTCCTTCAGATAATTCAAAGTTATCCTCTCTGGGGGAGTCGTAGTCCAGTGCGTGTAAATACTGTATCTTCTTTAACCACTCATCTCTGGTGGGGCACCTCTTGTCTGCTTTAAAGATTTAGAATTTGTGAATCACGCTGCTGTAACAATGGGTGTGCACGTATTACTTCCCTAGTCCATGTTCTTAAAAACAAGGGAGCAGATAGTGATGAGGAGGACACTGAGCTTAAAGAATAAGCTGAACACTCCACGATGGTGGCCAGTAATCACACTGAGCTATAAATGAAACATCAAGTAAATCAAAGTCAGGTGTAATTCAACATTCAATGAAGTCATATTTCAAGAGCTGAAGAGTCACCATGGCTATTAACTATCATACTGAACAATGCAGATAGGGAACATTTCTACCAAATAGGAAGTTAGACTACCTAATGTTAATACTTTTTTTTTTTTGAAAAGGTCTTACGATGTAGTTCAAGGTGGCCTTGAACTCACTATGTAGCTAAGGCTGGCCTCTAACTCACAATGGTCTTCCTACCTCAGCCTCTTGAGTCCTGAGATTACCAGCCTGTGCCACCACACCCAGCTTCATTTGTTTCTTCCTAGATGCCCCACTCATGGTGGTTAGCTGCCTGGTGAGGTTGTGAATTGACTTCTTGACCTCTTCTTAATATTCTTTAGGCAAGATATCTGGCCTCTTTAGATTCCATCAATTTACCAGGGGGTGTGGACAGCCAGAATCTCGCCAATCTATGACAAATAACTTCCTTACTTCTATGTAACTACCGAGTCTTAAAACAAATCTAAAAATATTATTAAATTATTAAGTCACAAAGCATCATGTAGCAAAATCGCAAGAAAAAAATAAGCATAAAAGATATTTTATGACTGGGTAACTAGCTACTTTAGAATTTGACAGATCAAAATGGAAAACAGAAATATAAAATAGTCAATAATTCGTTATTTAAAAATGGGACCAAATGTTTGCTTGATGATAGGGATGATGGAAAAATATACATTGTACAGAAATCACTGTGGGAAGAAAGGGAAAAGCAACACAAGAAATTAGGATACTACATTTCTCAATTTAAAATATAAAAACCCTCATTTTAGAACATATGCAGCACAACATGACTCTGAAACCACCCTTGGGAGCCTGTGTCTAACCGTGGACACTGGGAGTCACGTCCATTGCATCAGCACCGTGGACCTCGAACCTCACAGCCTTGGGCTTGGAGAAGGGCTGGTCCTGTCACCTGTGACCCCTGGTCCTACAGGAACCCGAGAGCGGGGCCTGTGTGCAGATCGACTCTCTGACACCGAATTGTTACATCCGAGGTCACTATTCAGCCGGACCACTACCAAATAGAGCATATAGAAGAATGGCAATGGCTTTTTGGAGTAAAGGACTGTGACTTGAAATGCATTCGAAGTAACTTAAAGACTCAGGAAGAAGTGTTGCTTCTTTCCGGTGGGACTGAACTGATGGCTTCCCGCCTTGCAGATGAGCTCTGCGGGAATGACCAGCTGTGGTAGCAAACCACTCACCCACACCGAGAGAGAGAGAGAGAGAGAGAGAGAGAGAGAGAGAGAGAGAGAGAGAGAGAGAGAGAGATGCTTGGCGAGAGGGCTGTGAATGAATATACTTCCCAGCAAGCATTCTTAAGTGTGTTTCACCATATGGTTTTTCTATAAAATTGAGTATTACTGTGCTGTAAACAATGAGAAGTTTGTGTCCTTTGAAATGGATGTACCTTCAGGACATACTCATAAGCAAAATAAGTAGGTCACAGATCTGTAAATATTGTATATTTTCTTTGGTATGAGAAACTGAAGATGTAAATGAGCTCTAGAATATATGTAGAAATTGTGAAATAGAAGATATTCAAAGGGAAATGGGGTGTAGGGGTAAGTAACAGGAAGAAAAATATGATGGTAATAAAAAAGGGAAATAGGGCCAGAGGGTTAGCTCAGTGGTTCCGGCGCCTGCCTCGCAAGCCTAAGGACCTGAGTTCGATCCCCGGTTACCACATATAATGCTGGGCGTGGTGGCTCACGCCTGTAATCCCAGCACTCGGGAGGCAGAGACGGGAGGATTGCTGAGTTCGCGGCGGCTTGCCTGGGCACCATAGTGAACTCAGGGCCAGCCTGAACTACAAAGCAAGACCCTGTCTCCAAAAAAGCAAAAAAAAAAAAAAAAAAAAAGGGAAATAAAGCTTATGTATATGGGGTGGGGTGTAGGGTGAGTGAGGGAATGGGAAAAATAAGAATTAAATTGTGTCATATGCTGGTACAAATTCTCAGTATTGTGTATGATCATGATGTGTAGATATAATGTACCAATAAAGTTTCAAATTAAAAAAAACTAGTAATGAATAGTACTGACTTGGAAGATACGCTCGCCTCTCATGATTACAAACATGTCCAAAGCATTCTCAAATCCTGAATGGGCTCCATCAAAATCACCAGACATTCTCTGAGGACAAAATGAAATCCTTTCCAAGAATTACGAAACCCAGAGTCTTTCTAGAGATGAGGAAGCCCTCTGGGACCTTAGATAACAAGTTGAGCTCTACAGAGTGTGAGTAGCAGGAGCTCAAGGGCATCCTAACTTTTCTCTTACTTATATATCACAAGACTTCTTTTCAAAAGCTTTGCTATGCATGAATCAAGGCTGCACAATCTCTATGATCTTCTCATTCCTTACTGGGGAAAGAATTAAGGTTACTTTTGTACAACTCTTCTGATTTCAGAGAATCCACGCTGGGTACTTGGGATTAACATTTCTTCTAGGCCTTAATAAATAATCCTTTACTAATACTTGCTGAAATATTGATCAAGGTTAACCTGAAGGTTACAAAGTTCCTTTTGTTCGGAGTTAAGAAATTCCAGAGGCCACTGAAACATCATTGTAGGGCTGAATAAGTATTACTACACTTTTTGTAAGACTCCAGAGAATATGCCAGTCAGAGAGTAGGAGATTTCACATTTCCCAGATATTCCGCAATCCTTTGTTTGAGGGAAAAGTTTTGTGGATATGCACTGAATATTAACAATGCTACTGTCCTTGAGTGCACCTGATATATAGAAAATGTATTTACATAAATAATTTTAAAGCTACTCACATTGCTTTATATTTCAATCAGGAAAAATTAAATCACAGAGTTTGTATGTTATAGAGGAGAATTGTGGCTGGATAGGGGGTAGGACAGTATGTATGTGAATTAATAAAATGTTTCCAACCAAAAGCTTGAAATCAGGAAAGTGAAACTGGTCTTTTAAATTTCAACATTTCAAATACACACTACCTACTAGGGAAAAGCCAATGTATTAACATTAAATGATATATGCAACAGTGCACCTACATTTTCTCTTTAAGCATCATGCTAACACTTAGTGATGCAAAAATATTCCACATAAATAGTCTAACACTATTACTGCCATCATTCTCCTTGATAAAAAATGAAACAAGAATATATATACGTATATATACATTTGTACATGTATATACATTTGAATAATATATAATCTGTATACACCATTCTCTTTGGTAAAAAGTAAAAGAACACATTTGAATATTACTTCAGTTTTTAATTTATCTGCACACAAAAGCTTTAATTTATATTAAGTTCCATTTTTAAAAGGATTGCCCAGATAAAAGATAAACCAGATAACCTTTTATATTGAAGGAGTCTTTTCTCATTCCTTCAATCAGCCCATACTTATTTAGCATCTAATCTGTGCTTGATGACTCCATGAAGCTATATACATTCATTTTGCTTTCAACATTTCCTAGTAGTTCTCTTGAGAATCAGCTCAAGTACATGCTTCCTAAGTGACCATTCTAGAAAATTTTTAGAAGATACTTAGTCTGTCATCTATATTTTCCACAAGCCATGAGTTAATCTTCAATTTACAAAGTATATGTAAAGTATACAATAGTGATCAGAGTACTTCCTGTGTACTGACTAGGTGTAACCTGCCACATCCCGGGCTCATTCTTTTACCTACACGTTTTCACTTCACAGTCTTCACAGGAACCCCATAAACTCAGGACTTTTCATGTCACCTCAGACGCAGAAACCTGTGACGATCCACATGCCCATGAGGGTGTCAGTCCAGACCCTGGACAGGCAGTGTGGATTTGGAGCCCTTAAAATAAACTACATAATGTTACAAAACGGTTTGCCGTATTTTATAAGTTAATGTATATTTATTACATAAACACTATATTAATGAATTCAGCACACCGGGCAAATTATCATGCAACCATGACAACCGGTAAATGGAACAGGACTCGGTATCACTCAGGGTCAGAGAAGATTCTAGCTGTAGACATAAGAAAGGCGGGCGTGGTTCAATGATGAATACACACCAAATTCACTGGAACTGGATCTGAATTTATTCCTTACCTATTATGTGACCTGTCTGTCATGTATGGACAGAAATAACCATTTGCACCTATGTCAAAGGTGCTCAAAGAGCAAATGGCATCAGGCAGCATTTTATCAGAGTTTCTAAATTCCTTATGCTTTCGTAAACTCTCAGCAGACATGTTCACCCTGGGTGTGAGTTTAACACCTCTTCCTCACGAAGCTTCAAAGCTTTGTTGTTCTCAAGGCTCTATGTGGAGTTCACAAATGTCGCCACCAGATGGCACTAGGCATTCTCTTTGTTTTTCCTCGTAGAGAAGAATTTCACGTGGAAAATTCAGTGCTTAAATGTCACTTAATAAGTGGTCAAAGCCAGAAAAAAAATTAGACATTTCCAGCCCCAAGAGCATATTAGACATAGTTTTATTACTATTTCTAAGTTTTACTTCTACCATTGCTTAAAATGATGGAGCCCTTGGAAATCAGCCTCTCTTGGGATGAAAAGCTTTATGTCCAGGATCCACCAAGCTCCACCTCGACTCCTGGCTTTCCCTCCTGCTCAGGCTCATGGTGTTGCTGCCCCTCCGCAGAGCCCTGGACGCTAGGACACTTGCCTTGCTCTGGCTGGGACTTGTGTTCACTTGACACACTTATTTCCACTGACTTGTACCCAATGCACTAAAAAGCCACCTCTGCTCAGGCACCTCCCTAGATGGATCCCCTCAGAGGGACCTCGGGATCTGGCTGGCTCGTCCTCATGCCCACCTGATCCTTTGAACCAAGCAGGACTCATTGCTGTCTGGCTTCCTCACTATTCTATGAACATCTGTAGATGCTGGAACTTTGCCCTAGAAGAGCACCCTGTTCTGTGAGGACTCAGTGAGAGCACAAGTCATGAGATCAATGAAATGAGCAGCTGTCTGGGAGCAGGACTGAGCTGGCAGTGCGGACACATCGCCACCAGGGATCTGTGCACCTCGCACCTACCTCACCGCCAACCTTGCATTGCCTTTTATACTTGTTTCATAGTATTATTGCATTTCACTTTTTTCCAACTTGAGATTTCTCCATGTCCAGAGTAAGCAAATTAAATGTACCTTTCAGATCCAAGTACTGCTGGCCTAAAGAACTATATTGGAAAGTATTTTATTTTTACATATTTCTTCAGATATTTATGGTTCATCAAAGTCACAGGACACAGTATGATTTAACTCTTAGGTAAGTGAGATAGGAATGGGTCTCAAGGTTCAGGACCATAAATGTCAATATTGTAATGTATGAAGGCTGTGAGCAGTGTGTATAAATAACATTGTAAAGAGGTTACATTTGGAATTGTTTTGAAGATTGGAAATATGGCTATAGGGTTCCTTTCATGTCTATATTGAGCTGAACCAGAAAGGTCAACCAATGAAAAGAGAGGAGCTTTTCTTCGTTCTTCTACGTATCTTTGCCCTTTTGTACTCTAAATCGCACAGGCTGGCATTTGAAAGTACCATGTCATAAGCAAAGCACTCGCCTCCACCCTATGCAAAAAGACAGCTGGCAAGGGCCAAAGAGAGGCAAATCCTGCCCCAGTGAGCCCCTCAATGCTAAGGTGCCAATGGCACATCTGCCTCTCTGGTTGCTCGTAATATAACACCTGACCTGTGGGTAGATGCGAAGCAGCCAAGGAGCACTTTTCTTCCAACAGAGCCAAAGCTGGACGCACTGCTAAGACAGGAAGCCCTGCATCACCCGTGCAGAGAAGACACCAGGGATGAGGATCTGAGGTGCTTCAGCCCCGAAATCACATCTGCAACCCTGGCTATTTTTGTTCAGAGCTAATTCCACACTTTGTGTATTTGGCTCAGACTAGTAGAACTATTCACCCAGGGCACGCGGGGCGGGGGGTGCGCTGCACAAATGGAAGTGGCATTGAGACACGAATAAGGACATGTTGTAATAATTCCCACTACCGCCAGCTTGTCGTGAGCGGGAAGCGAGTGTTTAGGAACTCGAGCCAGCTGGCAAAGATAGCTGGACACTGACACCATTGTCCTCCTGCAACTCAGTGGAAAGAGGCTAAAACCTCACCTCTGCTCACACCATCAAATACGCCTTCAGCAGTTGTACACAGTGTGTGTATGTGTGAAGTAAGAAGCAGAAAAGACAATCAAGAAGTTGCTGAATCCAGTCAAGTTTCTAAATGCTTAAAGAGAGAAGCTAGGGATCTCTGTGCAAATTTTCACTCTTTCTCTCTCCTGGCTCAGGCACAGGTAGTGCAGAGGGAGCCCCGTGCACTTCAGGTTCTCTGGAGCCATAGACTAAGCCAACTGAATCACAATCTTGAGAGGAAGACACACTTTAGCTCTCATCAAAGCTAACTCTCTAGAGATGCATAATTTAAAATCAGTTTAGGTGGCCTGGAATCATCCTTACCAGACTCGTACAGAGGAGGAGAGATGGTGATTCATGGCTATGTCAGCAAACTCCCCACGACCTGGTAGTATCACCTTGACCTTGGCATTATGCTGACACTAGCCTGCCTCCCAGCTGTTGATACTCCTGGATGCTTTGTCCCTGGTCTTGGAGTCAAAGAGAACAGAGTTCAAGCCCCAATTCCTTCTCGTATACGTAGACCAAGTTTCTGCTCCAGAAAACAAATGAGATCTGTGTGCCTTTCTGTGAAAGGTCAGTAATACGTCTTGTCAGTGCGGCTTCTCCACCCAATCGGCCACCGATGCCCTCGAAGTAGAAGGGAACGTTGGCGTGATGGATAGACCTCTCTTCAGGGGCAATGCTGAAGTATAAAGACGTTATTCAAACCAAATGGCTGGAACAGAATAGGTGGATCGCGAAGGTCACACCCCTTTCTACTTCTGGCTTTAGTAAACAAAATTACAATGATCTCAAATCATTTGCATATTACTTTTGCTACTTTAGGATAGAAATAATTTTTAGAGCTTGATTTTATAGTTGTAAGAAAACAAATAACCTCTATATAATTCAAAAGTGACTGCTATCATGTAATAAGGACAAAGGAGAGCAGCTCGAAATACAGGTATTCTTTCAAGTGCTTTTCCTGTTCTTACTGTTTGCTGGAAAGAGATGCAACAACTCTCCATTTTTTTTTTAACAGCAAGACTGCCCATTATTCTCTCAAAACAATTAACACGAAAACTTTTGAATTCAGTGAAGGTCAGAGGATTAATAGGTTTTATCTGCAATGTGTTTGAAAAGCTAATTAAGAATCCACACACAGCAGAAGAGACTGGGAATACAATATTTAGCTTTTCTCTACATGACTGCAATGAGTGGAAGTGAACAGAAAAGACAAAGTGAATGTGGAAACTTCACGGGCAGAAGACAAACCCCCTTTTAAAGGAAATAAAGCAGTTCATACATCGCCTGTGATGGAAGGTGACTTCTTTATTTATGCAACAAGCGTGTTCAGCACCAGCTTCATCTTGGATTGTGCCAGGTGCCAGATACTCAGTGTAGACAAAACAAAATTGTCTCTTATTCTCTCTTTTGGACTAAAGGCTACATGATTAACAAAGAAACCATGCTGAAACAGAATGACAACTATTTTTAATGGTCGTTCAGTGAGAAAGAAGGAAATGTTCTTTGAATCTCCCCCAAAACACTGGTTAACAACATCAGGTTACCCTGGTGATTTAATTGCTGACATGAGAATGAACATGATTGTGACAGGAAAAAGTTACCTCTCTGATTCTTATTTTATTATTTAATTTAATTTAATTTAATTTAATTTAATTTAATTTAATTTAATTTAATTTAATTTATTTTGGGACAGGGTCCCACCGTATAGTTCAGGCTGGCCCTGAGCTCACCATGTAGCCCAGGCAAGCCTTGAACTCAGCAATCCTTCTGCCTCTGCTTCCTGAGTCCTGGGATTACAGGCATGAGTCACCACACCCAGCACTGAGGTATATGGTTCTGACTGCTGGTGAGCATGACTCGCCATGCCTGGTATTGTTGTATGTGGTTAATGGGGTTTGAACAGGGACCTTGTGCTTGCTAGACAGGCACTGGAACCACTGAGCTAAATCTCCAGCCTTCTTATTTATTTTTATCAACACTTCCTCTGACTGAAAGTGAGGAAAAACCAGACATCTCAAAATTCTCTGTCTACTAAAAATTTGTGGAAAAAAATACTGGGAATTGTTCTCTCCTCATCCCTCTGAAGCTTAGTTAGCATAAACTGCTAATTCCCTCTCTGCTGTTTCACCTGCCTGTCTCCTTTCTTAGATTAAAAGGCTACCTTACCTCTCACCAACCAATTTGAATGGATTTATATTATGTAATATTTATTGAAATAAATTTCTAGCTAATGTTCCTCCTGATCTCTTCTTAGTAGTTTAAAAGCACAGCCAGAATCCCAAGTCCTTTGTCTGGGCATCTTCAGTGGCTCCTC
>PVIC010002948.1:0-72878 GCA_004025085.1 Thryonomys swinderianus
ACACACACACACACACACAGGTTTCCACCTGGGTTTTCCAGCAATGCCAGGCAAGGACGATGTGCTGGGCCTTCTTCCTGGAGGTATGAAGCCAGGCTGGCCTGGGAAGTGGGGGAGGACAGGGGTGTGTGAAGCCAGGCAGAGCTACCCACAGCTTCCTAACCAGCCAACAGCCCCCCAACCCCCAGGTCCCTATGTAGAGGCAAGACTAGAACACAGTGAGTTTCCACCAGACTCCAAGGAAAATCCAAGCACCCCCATGACTCCAGTAAGGAAAGATGAGAGGGAAATTTTCTACACAGAGATCCTGCTCCCCTTTGGGCCAAGGTCAGCCCCAACTAGCTCCGAGGTCCAGCCTTTTGTAAAAGATGCCAAATCCCAAGGCCCAAGGATGGAAGGAATCAGAAACCTACAAAACTTACTCAATGGGCCTGGCTGGTGGTAGAGCCAGAGAGGAGAGCTCCATATACCAGGACCAGTGCCAGCCTGGTCTTCATAGACAGCAACATGGCACAGAGCTGATTTATGTCACGAGAACCCCAATGCTGGTGCCCCCTACAAGCAGCCAGACAGAAGTATGGGTGGTTCTCTCTACGCTGTATGTCACTAGAGTGCCCACCCACCCTCACGAGCAGCTTCGTGCAGCAGAGATAAGTACACACTGCAGGGGGACAGCCATAGGCCACCAGCAGTTCCCCTTCTGGCCTCTGGTCCTGGGCTCCTCTCCAAGGCAAATGCTATCTCCAAAAGTCTTCCTGTCCTGGGCACCAGCAAAACGGGTGATATGAGCTGGGTGGGATGGGTGGTAGAGGAAAGGAGACTGTGGACCCCAGAGGGTCCCTAGGAGACTGGGTGGGGTCACACAGCACAGGTGCACGTGGGTTTTAGGTGTAACCTTCCACCTGTTGTCCTGGTGGGAAACCCATCTGCACCAGGGCCTCCTGGGTCCTTCAAGATGCCCAGAATATACAGGGTCCCAGCCAGCCCGGCCCTCAGAATCTGAATTCCCACCCTGGCCCAGGAATCTGTCCACTTCAGAAGATGCCACTTCCAGAGTCCCCCACACTGAGTGTTGACATCTTCACTCCAGCCTTTACTCCCTACTTTGAGCAGAAGAATTCAATCTCTGTTCTCCCTTCAGGAAAAGTATCATTTCCTAGAATCTAGAAAATGCAATGCATAAAAATGGGGAATGTTGGCCGGAGGGTTAGCTCAGTGGTTCCCGCGCCTGCCTCGCAAGCGCAAGGTCCTGAGTTTGATCCCCGGAAACCACATATAATGCTGGGCGTGGAGACTCACGCCCACCAACAATCAACACCGCATACCACAATGCCGGGCGTGGTGGCTCATGCCTGTAATCCCAGCACTCGGGAGGCAGAGACAGGAGGATTGCTGAGTTCGCGGCGGCTTGCCTAGGCACCAGAGTGAGCTCAGGGCCAGCCTGAACTACAAAGCGAGACCCTGTCTCAAAAACAAAAAAACAAAAAAAAAATGGGGAATGTTTTTTCAGTAGATAAATTGAGTCAGCTAAGCAAAGATGAAAACCCACAGCTCACACAAAGGCCTGCTTGCCTGGGGCTCCCTGGCTGCGCCTGGGGAGAGGGCGAAGAAGATGTGAGTGCTGCTCTGGGCCTCCCAGGTAAGGAACAGAAGGAACGTGGTCCGTGAGGGCAGTGCTCCAACTAGGAGGGCGAGGAGCAGCCTGTGTCCTTGGCCAGGGAGGCTGGCTCTCCAGGGCGTCCTGTAGGTGCTGCCCACACCCACCCTACCCCAGGACAGCCCATGGCTCCCCTGGCTGTGAGGAGGCTGTGTCCAGAGCACCAGGCTCCTGACAGTCGTCCAGGGACAGAGAGGCAAAGCTGCGTTCAGCAAGGGCACATTGGCTCTCTTCCCTAAGACCCGAAGGCATTTTTATTTCCACATGTTTGGGGGACCAGGATCTTCTCAGCTCCTTACCCATTTATTCCATCTGCCACAAGACTGAGTAGAAAGCATAAAGCCGGCCAGGCGCAGGGCAGCACAGGCCATTCCTGGACAGGGCGACCCTTAAGGCCCTGCCCTTCAGGACATAACCTTAAGGTCTCCTCAGAGGGTTGGGCTCCCAATTCCCCTACAGAGTTGAGAGCTCGGATGCCACTGATGGAACCACGCAGCCACCAAATGCCCCTCCGGGGGCTGTGCAGCCAGGAAAGGGGACTTGCCTTGAAGCCTGCACTTCCCAGTCCACTTCCTCCTCCTCCTTGTGAACCCTGAGTAGCCCAGCCAAGGCCCAGGCACGTGCAGGCTTACCATGGGGTAGGTTCAAAGCTGGCAGCCAGTCCCTGTGGTTCCCCGCAGAGAGCAGCACCAGGGAAAGCATACATCAGTGAGGCCTCACAGCCTGGGAATACCCTGTGTCCCCTGCAGATTCGGGAGGGACACACACGCTACTGGACGCTTTTGGGGAAGAGCCAGGGTGTTGTCCCCAGGGGAGCCTCAGGGCCCAGTTTGCCTCTGGGCTATGGAGCCAGCACAGGTCTTCCACAGGCAGGTGTCTCCGAGGGCTTCAGAAACTAGACACATGGAGACCCAGGTCTCCACAGAAACTTGGTGCCAGCTGGCCCAGCCATCAGGGACCCTGGGTCCCCAGATGACCAGCCTGGCAGGCCCAGCCATGCGCCAGCTGCTCCCCTGAGCTGCAGCCTTCAGGGTGCGCGACTGCTGCACAGGCTCCCCAGCTTCACTGGTGATGCCCACAGTCCGCGTGATGGAAAGTGATGAATGATGGTCCTTTCTTTTCTGAAGGCAGAAGCATCATGGAATTGTCGGCAGGGCCACACTTTCTTTTCTGCCCTTCCAGATCCCAGTGGCTGCAGGTACACGGGGGCTGGTTCCTGTGTCCCTCCCACCTCTGCCTTTGCTGGCCCCCATGTCTCCTGCAGCTGGACTTAGGACCCAGCCAGGGAGCATAGGGTGACTTCACCTCAAGATATTTAATTTCAGATCACATCTGCAGAGACTAATCAGTAACATTCCCAGGTTCTGGGGATGAAGATCCAGGCAGATTTTGTTGGGGGGAACATTCAAACCCCCCTTTCTCCACTGACTCCCTGCTAAATATCTGGAAAGTTATTTCTTGGATTTGTGGCAGTGCCCAGGGAGGCCAGATGGGGTACCCTCCATGGGAGGATGAGAGGGCCTGTGCCCCACGCAGCTTGAATGGCACCCTGTGGTCTCTGACCCTCCTCCGACTCCCTGGATGCCTCTGATGTCTTGTTTTAAATGCTCCCATTTTGTGTCCTGTGCAGGCTTAATTATCTCTAGAAGCCTGATTTCGTCCCAGTTAGTGCAGTGTCAGCATGGGAAGGATGACTGGGAGGGCTGATGGGAAGGGTCCCCAGGTACTTCCATTCCAGGGCTGTTCCCTGGGGCAGGTCTTGGAAGTTCTTAGGGTTGGGCCTTGGTAAGGATACCACTGTTGCCAGCCCTGGGGTCCTTCCTCACGGTGGCTGTGGGCAGCTGCCATGTACCCTGTTTGCTGGGTTGTCACATCTGCTGTCCTGGTCTTTCTTCCTATCTGGTGTGTGTCACACTTTAGCACACACTTGATTCATTTCTTTTTTTTTTCCTTCCCATTATGGGAACTGTCTCCGCAGTGCTTTTGCTGCCCTCAGATGAGCCAGAGACCATTCAGGAAAGGAAGACCAGGGTACCAGTGGGTGCTGACATGTGAGGACAGGCCAGGCTGCAGAAGACAGCTGGATTCAGCCCAGCCTCTGAGATACAGCTGCCTGGGCACAGGGTGCTGTCCAACCTTCTCCAGCCCCACAGCCAGGGTCTCACCTACAGCAGGTACTAAATAAACCCAGCGCCCTGCTGCTGGGTTCTGCAGAGTAAACTGGGGCTCAGCACAGTGCTGGGGACAAGGAAGCCAGCACACCTTGGCCCCTTCCTCCCCACAGCCAGACTCCAAGGACCATTGGCCAGAAGACTCGAGGTGCCCCTCAGGAGCCACCCAGAGGCCCTCCTGGTGTTGTGCCCAGCCAAGCAGCAGGTGACACTCCTATGACCCAGTAAATCAGAGCCTCACTCAGCTGGGCCCTGCCACCCACTCCTGGCAGATGAACAGGAGTACACCCTGCTGCTCAGCCACCCACTAGCTGTGTGTCCCAGGGCAAGTTATTCACCCTCCCTGTGCATTGGTTTCCTGATCTGTAAGTTAACAATGATAACAATACCCTACAGTGTTGTTGTGGAGATGCATTAATATTTGTAAAGTACTGTACATGAGTTGGTAAGTGTGTAAGTTGTAAATAAATAAGTTATCTCGCTGTGAGGGTGGCTTCCCCACTAGAAAACTGTCCTGAGGAATAAGTGAAGGAAGTATGGTAACTACTGACCAAAAATCCTGGAACCGCCAGGCGTGGTGGCTCACACCTATAATCCCAGCACTCGGGAGGCAGAGACAGGAGGATTGCTGAGTTCAAGGCTTGCCTGGGCTACATAGTGAGCTCAGGGCCAGCCTGAACTACAAAACAAGACCTTGTCTCAAAAAAAAAAAAATCCCATAACCACAGTCCTTAGTAAAGAGTAGCTAAAATTAATGCTGGGCATGGTGGCTCATACCTGTAATCCCAACATGTGAGAGGTAGGAGCAGGATTGCTGAGTTCAAGGCTTGCCTGGGCTACAGAGTGAGCTCAGGGCCAGCCTGAACTACAAAGTGAGACCCTGTCTCAAAAAAAAAAAAAACAGCTAAAGTCAATCATCACCATCACCACCACCACCACCATCATCATCATCACCACCAGCATCATCATCATCATCATCACCACCACCACCAGCAGCATCACTACCATCAGCATCAACACCATCATAACCATCATCATCGTGATCATACCATCTTTGCATCTCCTTATTCAGATGTAACAGGGAGGGTACTGTCCAACCCATGAACCTCACAAACCTGGACAAGGGAAGTGATGGGCTGTTTTTATTGTTCCTGAGCCCAGAGAAACTCAGCCAGATTTATTTTAACTCTGAACACAGTCTCTTCCTAACAGATTCCAAGCTCAAGAGTCACCATTATTAGGGCATTCACTCTTCAGCTTCCAGCCAAAATCCAGAAATCTCTGGAGGTCACTGCCTTGCATCTTTGTGGCTTGGGTCTTGTCTGTCCCCCAGCTGGCCAGAACAAAGCCCATCACCCCAAGGGAGGCCTGCCCTTAGCCCTTAGGTTTCCTTTACTCCCAGCCCCTGTGAGCTCACACACACACACACACACACACACACACACACCAGCTCCTTGCAAAGGACCCAGCTGTGATACAGGACCACTAGGACAATGACCTAAAACACACCCTTCCCCCAAAACATCTGAACATTCTACCTTCTCTTGCCTGCTACAACCAAATGCCACCTATGCACTGGCTCTTCCGGTCCACCACTCTCATCAGTGAGGCACCTTTGGACATCAGTTCTGCTGAAAATGTCAAGCCCATCAGGTTAGACACATTTCAGAAGCCTCTGTTCCTGCTGGAGCCCCTGGTGGGCAGAGAGAAAATGACACCCGTGCCTCCTCCTGGGCAGAGGTTGGCACTTACCAAGATGCTCAGCAGCTGAGCCACATCCACCCCTGCCCTGCAAGCACATGCTCAGAGCAAGAGGGGGCAAAGGAACAAGAGTCAGGATCTCCTGGTTCTCCAGAGCATGGGATGCAACGTGCTTAAAAAAGCCCCCCACCAAAGAAGTCATTCCTTCCATCCATCCACCAGGTCGTCACCCTTTCTCATCTGTTCATCCACCCACCCATTCATCCATCCCTGCATCCAACCATCTCCCGGTTCACTCAGAAGTGACTAAGTTTTGGAAGTGATCTGAAAGCCCCATAACACCATGGTCCGTGTGGAGCCCACTCAAGCATAGGCCCCTGAACCCACTCTGCATACTCTCTCTGGCTTAGGGGCTACCAAGGGCCCCAGGGAGCTCTTTTGTGTAATGCTAAAATGCAAGAGCAGCCCTAAGGCATGGAGACTTTTCCACACCCTGGCACTACAATAGCTGTTCAGGGCACCTCCTAGCCTCCTCCTCAGACCAGCTCTTGGAAGACCCCACAGAAAAGCCAACCGCCTGGGGCACAACTACAAGGTTAGATACCGGGTGCTCGTCTCAGCTCCACTCAGCCCCTACTCATCCTGAAACACATGGCCAAGTCCTGGACCTGACCCGTCCCTTCCAGTGGCATCTCACCATGTCTTCGTGGATCCCAGCCTGACCTGGGCACAGCATCACAACCACCAAAGACCCGAAGACACCCCATCCCCGTGCACAAGCATCATTCAGCAAGTGAGGCAGAGGTCTCTGTCTTGCTCTGGTTTTCTCTTAATTCTGAGGTCAGATTACCAAACTTCTGTGTGTCTTTTAACAAACCTGTGATAGAAGTCCCCCGAGTTGCCTCTCTGGCTGTGGCAGGTGGAGATCTGTACAACAATAGCCAAGACACACACACCTACCCTGGAGGGAGGGCAGTCCTTGCTGAAGAGCCTCACAGCCCTGAGTCCACCCTCTCTCTGTCCAGAATAGCACGGTTAACCAGCCCCATGATCTTGACTCCTTCCATCTCTCTCTCTGCAGCTCAGACCGACATCAAGCATCTTTCAGAATGGATTGGATGTGATGCGGCTGGACTGCATTATCGATTTCAGATCCTGTGTAGAACAAAGAGTTTATGTCCACACTTAGAGCATAAATGCTCCAGGCTGTCTAAATATTCCATCTTGCAGTCACTGGGACAGGGAAGCATAAACATACTTTATTGGCCCCAAGACATTCATGTCCTTCATAGTGGGTGGGGCTGGATGCCACTGTCACCAGGAACACCATGGCCCGTAGCTCTGCATGCAGAGCACACACACATAGAGTCCTACCCCACAGGGCCACCTCCCCACTGCATTCCGTGAAGTGCGGGCACACAAGCATCAGGAGACTGTCCTCTTACTTGACACAGGCCAGGCAAGCTGCTACCCACCCACCTAGAAATCACTTTTTTCTCTCCTGGAATGAATAAGCACTTTAACAAGTGACAGTCAAGCGTGACCAGTCCCATGCAGGGCACTGGATGATTCTCCAGCCCTTCAGCTTGCTAAAGGGAGAAAACTTTCTGTCTACTATCCATTTTCTTCCAGAAAAAAATAAGAGGGGGAGTTAAAAGTGACTAAGACCTTTGTTATGGTTAAAGTTTTAGAGCTAGAGGATTCAATCTCCAGTACCGCTTTAAAAAAAAAAAAAAAGCAGGGCCGGAGGATTAGCTCAGTGGTTCCAGCGCCTGCCTCGCAAGCGCAAGGTCCTGAGTTCGATCCCCCGTGACCACATATAATGCTGGGTGTGGAGGCACGCCCACCAACAATCAACACCACATACCACAATGCCGGACGTGGGTGGCTCACGCCTGTCATCCCAGCACTCGGGAGGCAGAGACAGGAGGATTGCTGAGTTCGCGGCGGCTTGCCTGGGCACCATAGTGAGCTCAGGGCCAGCCTGAACTACAAAGCGAGACCCTGCCTCCAAAAAAAAAGCAAAAAAAAAAAGCAACCAGGTGGGGTCTGCGGCCTGAAGTTTGGCCCCTGCTTCGGGGTTATAGTAAAAGTGCCAAGACATAGATAGGCATTGTCTGAGAAAAGGGATCCCGAGGGCACCTCTGGCTGTGCTGACAGTGTGGCCCCGGGGTGACCCACAGGGAGAGTCCCTTCCCATTAGGGGTGGCCCTGTGCCTCCTGTGCTCAGCAAGAACCTATCTACAGAGGTTTTCGCTCCTGCTTCTCTTCATTTACCCCAGCCCCAACTTCAACCAGAGTCTTGAAGGCTAAAGAAGTTCCGACAGCCCGGCATGCGCCCTCCAGCGGCCACTCCTGGGGACTCTAGGGCCCGCAGGTACGGGATCAACCCTCATGGCACAGCCCACGGACTTTTTCTTTCTTTCCTTCTCTCTCTCTCTCTCTTTTTTTTTTTAGACAGTGTCTTGCGTTGTAGTCCAGGCTGCCCCTGAGTTCACTATGTAGCCCAGGCAAGCCTCAAACTCAGAGCAATCCTCCTGTCTCTGCCTCCTGAGTACGGCGACTATCTTGCTTCCCTAGGAAGAGCGGCAGTGGGGTGGGGGGTTGAAAAGACAGCTGCTCTTCCTGGAAAATAAGAGACAGGCAGCCCGGGCGAGAGCCCCTCAGACAGGCCGTGCCAGAGTGTGAGCCTGAGGCCCCCTCGCACAATTAAACACTTTGCCGCTAACTGGCTCTGGCAATCTGAAAAAGACTATTTGCACACCCTTAAAATGCAATCTAGACAATTTATGAAAAGAAGCTAAATATACTGCCGTGCTGAATAGACTTTCCCTCACCATCAGACTCCTTAAAAGCACTTGAAGAGGTAAAAATATTCTTAAATCAAAGGAACGCCAGGCTTAACGAGATGGAAGCTGGCAGGACCTGTCCAGGGGCTCCTTCAATTATCAGAAAGGATGGATGGCGCTCCCGGCCCTGCCCGGGGTTCTCCTGCCGGCCCGAGTGGGGAAAGCTCGGGTACCAAGGAAGGCGAGTCAGGCTCCCCACCAGCTCTCTGTTCCATGCAGGACCCCAGGAAACGTGGCAGCGACAGTGACCAAGAAGCGGGCAGTGGACGGTGAGGTGCAGGGGGCGTTTACAGATGGGAGTATGAGAGGAGACAGACAGGTAGGGTGGGGATCCACAGGCCTGGGGCCTTTCTCCTGCTTTCCTAAAGTCTGGGCATCGAACTCGAGCTCTCACACTCCCCGGGCAAGCTCTCTAGCACTGAGCGACACCCCCAGGCGCTTTGGCTGTATTGTGAAGCAGGGTCTCACTAAGTTGCCCAGGCTGGCCTCAAGCTTGGGATCCCCCTGCCTCAGCCTCCCAGGAAGCTGGGATGACAGGTGTGCACCACAGTGCTTGACTGCGGAAGACCTTTCTTATCGTGCAAATGAGGATACTGACACAGACATACAAAGACACACAAATACACACCTGTACAAACAGAAACCCCCCCAAAAAAAAAGCCCCCAAAACCTAGCGATTGAAGATTTGGCCCCAGCCTGTGGCACTATCAGAACTTGGTGGGAATATAAGAGGTGGGACCTAGGGCAGAATGATGTCATGAGGGCGTGGCCTTACAGGATGCTGGAACCTGACCTTTCTTCACTCTCTCTTTGCTGCTGGGCCCTGTGAAGGGAGCAGCCTCGGCCAGCACTGTGACAACCTGTGCAGCCACAAGGCCCATGACAAGTGACAGAAGCCTCTGGGAAACTGAGCCAAAGTGGACCTCTCCTCTGGTTAAGCTGACTGTGCCAGGTGTCTCCTCACAGTAACCAGTAGCTGACCAACATAAACAGGAACACAGGGAGGGCTCCCTCCCTCGCTGCACAGCTGACCCTCACCCTAAGGGACGTGAGTCTGTGCCCTCATCTAGGAAGTGCTCAGCGTGTACCACTGTGAGAAAGTGACAGAGTAGAGCAAGACAGCTGGGCAAAAGGGCACCGTCCACCTGGAGCCCCCCCAGAAAAGGGGCATGGGGTTCAGTCCACACTCTCCTAGGCAGCCATGGCTGTGCAGCGTCCTGAGCCACAGGACAGGGCAGGACACACTGCACCAGAACTGCAGAGCCAGGTGGGCAGCAGTGGGCGGAGCCTGCCACAGACCAGAAGCAGAAATTGTTAACAAGCTCATGCAGGAATATTCCAGTGGATCATTCAGCTTTCAAATAAATTACTTACCTCTCAGCTGCTAAGGGCCATGCAGCTGCAATTCAGCAGACCCAGAGAGTGCCAGCTCTGCCCAGCACAGGGCTCCCAGGGGGCAGAAGCCAGGTCCCAGGTGATTCCTTTCTCTGCCAGGACAGAAGATGGAGAAGTCAGACTTCTCCCGAGTTCCCTGTGTCCTCGGGAGTAGATAGCTTATTAGTAACTCTACCCCTGAGCTTAGGGAGAGGAGCCCGGTCATCTGCTTCACTAGCATCGCCCACCAGCCAGGGCCCTGGGGCGGCAGACTGGCTCTGGATAGAGGAGCTCAGAGCTTGGTCCTGTAGAAACCAGAAGGGTGTGGAGAAGTCTTCAAGCCAGGAGTTACAGTCATTGCTCCTGGGCCTTGAGCTCAGCAGCTCACTCCAGCACCCTCTCCTACCTGCCTCTAGAGCCCTGCTTCCGACTCGCTCTCCAAACCTGCTTGTGTTCACTTCCTCCCAGTTCATCATTTCATTCATTAGTGATTACGTGAAACTGGGATGTGTTCTCATTGTCTATGTGGGGGTTTGGTTTAAATGACATGCACATGTGGACCATTACTTGTAAGATGGGTAACAACACCAAGAACAATAATAATGATCAACATCCACTCGGCATGTTCTGTCCCAGGTGTTGCAGGCTCTAGAAGTATTACCTACTCTAAACCTCATTAACAGCCCTATGAATATGCAGTTTAAAGAAAAAGAGGCCCAGAAATGAAATAACTTGCCCAAGGTTACCTCTAGGCATGACAGACTGACTCAGAATGAGGCAGCGTGCCATGTTTTCCTCCCAAAAACCCTGAGACACAGGCAACATTATATATGGAGCAAGAATCCGCCAGCTTGGAGGACACTAACCTGATGGGTTACAGAAGAGCCAGAGAGATTGCAGCGGTAAGGAGTGACCCTTGGGCAGTAGCTAAAGATGCTGGCTTCTGCTGACCTTAGCCCAGCCTCAGGATCAGGCACAGGTTATGGGAGTCCTCCGTTTCCAGCTCCCACCTGGCAGGAAAGTGGAGCAGCAGGGTATGCAGCTGTTGCTGCCCTTAGGAAACACACTGTGCAGGGAAATTCTGGGTGTGGAGACACAGCAAACTCCTTTGTGTATGCTTTCAGGCCCAAAAATATGGGAAAGCTAAAGACTACATTTCCCAGAAGACCCTGTGCCTGATTAGGGTGTGGTATCCACCAATCAATGCCCTGAGGTGGTATCTGTGCTGGGAGCAGTGGGCACCAGGCTCCCTGGGCAGCTTCCTCACTTCTGCCTGGCAGCAGAACCCTCCAGGTCAATTCTGTGCTGTCTCTTTGAAAGTCTTTCCTGGCAATTCATCCTCCAGTTTGTTTCCTCAGTACCCCATAGTGAACTCCTTCATGCTCAAATACACTCAACTGGACTCATTTCTCTCCTGTAGACACCAGGGGACTCCCTAAAACTGGCCCCAGGTGAGACTGGGGGGCAAAGAAACCCGGCTTGGTCTTCTGATTACTTCTGAGAGGAGGTTAGGGTTCTCCTCAGGGGTTCACTCCTGTACCCCAGGGAACCAAGTCCCAGAAATTCTAGCCCTCTCCTTTGGCCTGAGAAGCCAGGTTGGACAGCTTGGCGGACACTTGTCGGGACCTTCCATGGCCCTGAGGCCCCTCGGGTGAGCACCATGAGAGCTGAGTGACAGAAACAGTGAGTAAATGGATGGAAAATGGGTGTGTGAGCAGAGAGATAATAGATGGATAGAAAAAATGGACAGATGGAGAGATAGAAAGAGGACAGAAAGATTATTCAGACAAAATGGATAGTTATAAAAATATGTGGAAAGATAGATGATATAAAGAAAGAATCAGTGGGTAGATAGGTAGATATAGAAAAATGATAAAAGAGATAAATCATAGATAGATGGATAAACATAAAGTTGATACATGGGTAGATAGATTACAATTTATAGAAAATTTTTAAAAGGAGAGAAGAGAAAAAAGGCAAGGCAGAAAAGAAGAAAGGAAGGAAAAGGATGGAAGGAGAGGAAGAGAAAAAAGAAAGGACAAAAGAAAGATCCCTTGGCTTGGGGAACACACAGACCCGCCTTGAGGGACAGGAATGAAGTCCCAGGCTGTCCTCCAGTTCCAACCCTGAAGCTTGGGCCGCGCGCGCGCCCTCCAACACAGGACAGGCAGACACAGTCATGCTGGACCCTGGTCCTCAGTCTGAGGGGAAGCAGGACAGCTGCCCTCTCTGGAGACAGTGGGGTGCTCTGAGCTCACATGACTGGGGACCACATCCTGTGGCTGCCATGTCCTGGGACAGTGAAGGTGACAGTCTAGGCAGCACCACACATCAGGACCAAGAGCTCAGACCAGCAGGAAGAAAGACACAGAGCTGCCCACCAGGCGGAGACCCAGCTCTGTCTCACATGTGGAGGCAGAACAGGGAAGCTGTGACTCTCAGGATCCGCAGTCAGACCCACTGTGCTCACCGCATGGCCGGGAAAGGTACCCCAGCCACCCTGGGCAGGCAGGAAGGCGTCTGCTTCGTGGGAACACGGCCTGTAGCCCCAGAGGAGTCCCCACTTCCAGCAGAGACAGCTTCCTGGTCACTCAAGGCCTGGCTGGAGCCTGTTTCTCCCAGACCCTGTTATGCGTTCTGGACCAACTTTCTGAGTTGCTCCTAAAGCCTGTGCTCTTAGCACCCCGATCAGCCTCGGCCATCTCTCACCCCAATTTACAGCTAGAAATCTGAGTTTGGGTTCATTTTGGGGGTGGTGTTCAAATTAGGGGCTACAACTAGAGGAGCGTAGAGAAAGTTATAAACTATTTAGCAATTATTAACCTGCCTAGGCTTTTTACAAGCAGTATCCTTTCATTTTTTTTTAAACTATACCTTTAGAGAGGTCTCTGAATTCATGTCCTTGAGATATGAGATTCTCAAACCAGACCGAAGGTTAACTGGGGAGTCAATGAAGTGGTCTGTGGGAGCTCACCTACTTCCCAGCAGCACCCAAAGGTGCCACGGTGTTGTCCCTACCCCACTCAAGGCTTAGTGATGGTCATGCTCTATCTGGCCCCGTCCAGAGAGTCTTCAGGGTTGTCCAGGCACAGCAGGCACAGAACCTCAGGGCTTATGCTCAGTGACCGCAGTATCCTATGCTCCCCGGAACACGCACCACTTTCCCTGGACACCAAGTGACAGTGACCCCCCCCCAGAGGAGGGGGCAGTGCCTGAACCTAGGACCCCTTAGCTGCCAGAATCACAACTCAGACTCACTCAGCCAGAGCTGAGAGAACCAACCCCAAGCTTCTAAAGAAGGCTTAGAATTCAGTTTTCCCTGGCTGTTCAGCTCTGCCCACCTCCTGGCAGCCTCATTTTCAGGCCTGCATGTTCACTAAAATGGTACCAGTGGAGTCGGCCATATTCCCCACCTTCAAGATCAGAGCAAAGAGATTTTCTTTTTCCAAACAAAAGCCCAGGATAGAGTCCTCCAGCCAAACAGCCCCAGGAATGTTGGAGAACCCAAAAGGCAACTCCATTGATGGTTCTGGTACCATCCCACCTCTCGAGCAGGTGGCCATGGGCTGTCGAGACCTCAATCCCACCAGGGCTGAATGTGGAAGAGAGTCTCTCTCCTGGTAGAGAGCTGCTGGTCCTGGAGAGAGGTGAGGCCTGGGCTGGCCCTGCAGCGGGCCGGAGCTGCTGTAGGAATGCAGAAACCCAGGCCTCCCTGAAGGAGCAGCAGGGTGGGCAGGGAGGGGCAGAATCCTAGACAGCAAGCTGGGCGGGGGCCACAGGAGAAGCCAAACTCAGCACTGTGCACCCCGCTCACCTCTGCACATGGACTCTGCCTTCTAAGCAGCTTTAGCTGTGGACAAAACTATCCAGCATTTACCAGACCAAATAATCCAGTGTGCAGCGCTCCAAATGAGCACGCAGCGCCTGCTCAGCTGCTAAATGGATCGATAAAGGCTGCATATGGGTACTGTGCTCCCCGCAGGGAGAGGGAGAATTGCCTTCCCAGTAACCACAACCCTCCTGACCTGCTGGCAGGAAGGCCTCCCTGTGGCCTCCTTGCTAGGAGTGGGCATGGCTGAGCTCTCCCATCTGTCGCAGCCTGTTCACCACCGTCTAGGAAACGTGCCCCTCCCACAGGCCACGGAGTGGGGGGTCTCACCCACACACAATGCGTTAAGGGGAAGTGGGACCCCTGCTCAGTCCTTCCGGGAGTGAAATGGCAGAGGGTGCATGGAGTCAAGCTGCCTGCAGAAATCATTGGCATATTATTTCACCCTTTAACAAGTCACCCTTTGGGCCGGAGATTTAGCTCAGTGGTTCTGGCACCAGCCTAGCAAGGGCAAGGTCCCTAGTTCCATCCCTGGTAACCACATACAATACCAGGTGTGGTGACTCATGCCCACTAGCAATCAGTACCATATACCACAGTGCGGGGCATGGTGGCTCACGCCTGTCATCCTAACACTCTGGAGACAGAGGCAGGAGGATTGCTGAGTTCGAGCCTTGCCTGGGCTACATAGTGAGCTGAGGGCCAGCTTGAACTACAAAGCGAGACCCTGTCTCAAAAAAAAAAAAAAAAGTCGCCCTTCTTTACATCCAAGGTGAGCATTTATTTCCCCAAGTGAGACTTTTTTTTCAAAAGCCGTCACTGCCAAATAATATTGCCATTTCTGTGGAGCTCAGAAATGTTATTTGCTATTACAGGGGTGGTGAACCTCTGGCACACACACCATAGGAGACTTTGTTATCACCAAAAGCTTTGCCATCACTACGCTAGGACGTGGCACTGGTGCTGGTGACTGTGGTTTGGTTCAGGCTGGGTTAGCATTAGGGGAAGGGTATGGTGGGATGGGTGGGGAGGAGATGGCTGTGGGGATTGGTGGTGCCAGTGGTGGCTGTGGGATGGCAGGCAGTGATGGTGCGTGGTAATGGATGGTGTGACAATGATGTCTGAACTGTGATGATGGCCATGATGGTGGTGGGGATGAGAGTGCATTGGTCAGAAGATAAGAAAATTCTCTCTCCTGGCCCTTCAGTAAATATTCAGGCGGGCCGGGAAGCAATGACAGAGGCAGTGACCACGGTGATGGTGCTGGTGGTAATTATCATGGTGAGGGTGAGGACAGAAGCAATGGCTGGGAAGAGGGAGGTAGCAGTATTGGCTGGAATCTGATTTCCATTTTCACTGATAGTGAATATGACTTGAGACTCTCAAGTGTAAAATGGTTTTTGTTTTGTTTTTTTGGTTTTGGTTTTGGTTTTGAGGAAGAGATGAAATGATTCAATTCTTCCAGCAAATACCCCAGAGAGGCTGCTTCAGTGGGGTTAAAACCAATCAACACTGAATGTTTCTTTGGCCACACATCTCACAAACTTTCTGAGCAAGTGAGACACTTGGGCCTGGTATTTGGCCTTCGAGGACTCTCCTCTAGGTCCAGCTGCCAAGCTATGAATGTTCAGGTCTTTGAGTCCACTGCCACCCTACAGGGGTTGGAAGCAGAGCAGGCTGAATGCTGTTACCTGGTTTGCTTGCAAACCAGGAACTCCCTAGTTACCCTGAAAGAACTTATGAAAGTGAGCATAGGTGTTTCTGGGACAGAAACATGTCCCACATGTACTAGTCCACATGTACTAGTTAGCTATTGCCGCATAACAAATCACTCAGCTTGGAACAATAAACACTGATTATTCCAAAGTGTCTCTTTTCCATGAGTCAGGAATCAGGGAGAGGAGTTCAGGAACACTCTTACCATAAAGCACCTCTGCTGTCCCGGCAGAGATGTGGGAGAATATGTCAGCCTCTGCCTGCAGCAGCAGGCTCCAGGAGAACCACAAGCTCAGCTTTGGGGGTCCGTGGTTCTGACTCTGCTCAGAGACACACCATAGCAGCACATCTGGGCTGAGGCATTCCAGTTGTGTCCCCGGCAGAGGTGCTGGGGCCACCACATTCATCAGGTCACATCCTTGCCCACTGTTGAGCCCTCTGTGTGCCCTCCGCCACCATGTGGAGGAGAGGGGTGTGTGTCCTACCTTTTAACTCATCTCCTCACTTCAGGGACTTATTTCTCTTCCTGATGTGGAGGAAATAGTGGGAGGAATAAGAAAGGCTAACAGAATGCAGGGGCTGATAGGCACGTGGCATCCTTACTAGGGATAGCTTCATCGGTAGGCACGCTGGCAGGGTTCCGCAGACTGGGCACCTCCCTGGGTCTGGCTCTGGCATAGACAAAGCAGGAACATTCCTGCACCCTGAGCTTTTCCTCAAAATTTACCTGCAGAGCTATAGGCAGAGGGGGCCTGGCCAGACACAGTTTGGCAGCTCAAACAACAAACCTGCAAGGGCAGGTTTTACAGGACGTTGGGCTGGGAAGCTGCCCCTGCCTCAGCCTCTGGTGATAGACTGAGGTTAAGAAATGTCAGGAGCCTCAGGCCACAGCTGAGCAAGGACCACTTCCCTCTGCCAGCTGGACCTGCGTTCTGTCACTTAAGGTCACACGGGAAATCCAGGACAGGACCCAGCTGGAACCTGAGCCTTCCGGATGCCAACCAGCCCTGTCCCCAGCACCTCTGCCACTGCCCTAACAGGATACTGTTCACTGTCACAGCCCTGCAGGACAGTGGTGACACTAGTGTTCAGTGATGGAAACACTTAGTACAAAGCATGTATACACACATATGCATGCACATTCATGTGCATGAAAAGGCACATGTGTCCACACACACATGCATACATAAGCACACATATATACACACACCTCATGACAGCCTTCAGCGCAGCCATGCCCTGAACCATAAAACTAGGAGAGAGATCCTGCTCCCCCAATTTCTGTGGACCAAATGTGGGGTCCCTGATGAGAAATGAGTTCCTTAACTAGGACACTAGTCCCTGACTGACTGACACACTAGTCCCTGACTGACATCAGTCCCTACCTGACACACTAATCTCTAACTGACACGTATTAGTGCCTGACTGACACATTGGTCCTTCACTAACCCACTACTCCCTCACTGACATATACTAGTTCCTGACTAACACACTAGTCCCTGACTGACACACTCATCCCCTAACACTTTAGTTCCCTGCCTGACACACTAATCCTCTGACACACTAGTCCTGACTGACACTAGTTCCCTGATACACTTGTCCCTGATTGACTCACCAGTATCTGACTGACACACTGGTCCCCGACTGAGACTGTGATACCCTAACACATTTGTGCCCGGCAGCCTGCTCTGTCGTCTCCACAGATGGCCCTCGAGGGACAACGCACAGAAAGGGACTGCTCCCACTCGCTTTTACATCCCTGTGCTTTTCAGCAGCCCATCATTTTGCTCTGACTGTAGCTGGTAGGTTGCTGGGTCCTCCAGGCTGAATCTCTCGCTGTAGCCCACGCTGAGTTCCTGCTCCTGCCCACTAAAGAACCAGGGTCACCCTAAATTGTCTCAACTGATTTGCCTTTGTGTAGCCTGGGAATGAATCTGAAAGCAGACAAGGACCTCCACGGGGCCTGAGCAGGAACAAGAGGGCTCTGCTCTTACAGGGGCCCCACCAGGGTGCCTGGCAGGTGGGATCCAGGCAGTGGTGACCCAAGGGAACCGGGACTCTCCCTTCAGGCACCCCTAGGCCAAGGGAGGCCAAGAGTGGCCCCCACAGCAGCCTGGGCTTTGGAAGGGCGACGGGAGGGTGCAGGTCTGGTTGTGAGTCATTTCTTCCCAGTGAGGAGCATGGCTTTCTCTGGTCCCCTCTGGCCGGAGCACACAGCATCCTTCAGGGACCAGAAGCTTCCCTGGCCAAAGCCAGCATGGCTGTACACCGCCTGCAGTAAAGGCCCTGGGCCCCAGCCCTCTTCTCTCAAGCCCACCCAGGCAGGTCTTCAAGGAGGGGGTCTGTTGGTCTGACCCGAGTCCGGGGACCTTTCCAGTACTGAAGTGACCCACTCCTGACTTGTGTTGGGGCTTTAGTCCTTGTGGACATTAGGGTTCACCCTGTGGCAGGGCTGTGTCCCAGGCCATGTGGCTTTGCAGAGTCCACCCACCTCAGGAACTTTGGCGTGGCCCATGGAGAGTGCCAGGGGTCACTGTGCTCTCAAGTGGAGGCCCAGGGGCTGACTGAGGCTCACACAGGGCCACAATGAGCCTGAGGCTCCCCAGGTCAGGCCACCAGGTGCCCTCAGAACCAGGAACAGAGGGAAACTAGAAGCCAGGCCACTTGACAGAGGTGGGCTTTGCAGCTCTGCGGTCCTCAAGCTGCTGTGTCCACTGCTCCTGAGGCACCATGCTCCAAGCCCAAGAACACCAGCCAGATGTAGCCAATGTCACTTAAGTGCTGTGGACTGAACAGAGAAGCTGGCTTGGGTGTGCCAGGCATGGCTTTCTACCCTGGTGCTGTCAGTAACCCTGGCCAGCATCACCCCTGACCAACGCCCACCCAGCCCGAGGTAGGGCAGAGACCAGGGCCATGGGGCAGGGCAAGTAGAGGGCCAGGGGGTTGGCACCGCCCCTCGGGCCTCCCCCCACCCCAACCCACCCCGGTCTTCCCAGGCAACGCTGCTCCTAGAAATGAATCATTTCCAGCAGTGTCTGTTTCCAGGTGCTCATTGATCTTTGCCTCTGTTTTCCCAGCTTCCTGTCACAGCAGGTTATAGCAGGTGACATATCGAGACTGGTTCACCTGGCACCAGCCCACCTCCAAGAGTCGTCTGCAGCAGGGCTACAGCCTGACGAGTGAGGAGAGGCCTCTGCTTCTACCCCTCGGCCTGTGACCTTGGACAGTGCTTTAATGGGGCCTGCTGCCTTCCAGGGTGGCCTGGTTCCCTGATCTCTGAATAGGGACTCTGGGGTGGCCCAACTTCCTGCAAGGCGGCCTCTACATTCAAAGCTCCAGAAGGGGAAAAGGTGAATCTAGGAGCAGCTTGGTTCCAGGTGCCTGATGACCCTGCATCTGGCCTGGTGCCCCCAGAATGAGGTGACCAGCAGGGGTTGCAGCTGACTGTGGAGAGAGCAGAGGGGACAGTAGTCCTCCTGAGCCCGTGGCCAGCTAGGATGTGAGCTGGCCTCCCCAGGGCTCTCCAGGGAGATCAGAGGGCTCAACATGAAGACATTGGCTTAAGGAGCTGGCTCGCCTGATTGCAGGTCTGAAAGCATTTGCTGCAGGCCCATGGGGCATGGAGGCGGCAGCAGCCTCCCCAACAGACTGGCTACCACACCACGGCAGACCTCAGCACCACCCACAGCCCCCTGACTGAATGGATTTTGTTTTGTGTTGTTCGCGGGACTGGGGATTGAGCCAAGGACCTTCCCGATGAGCTATGTTCCTAGTCTTTATTTTTCATTTTGAGACAGGAGCTGGCTTAGTGGCAAAGTTGACCAGGATATATTCAAACTTGTGATCCCGGCCTTGCCTCCGAGGGTTCTGTGGTTTCTGCCTCTGAAGATGGGGGGTCTGAAGGTCCATGTGCCCCCAATTCTTACAGCGGAGCCTAACCACTGGGCGAAGGTGAAACAAGAGTGACTATGGGGCGAGGCCTCAGGGCTGTGCCCCCCCTAGATGGAGTCAGTGCCCTCCTAGAAGAGGCCCCAAGCTGCCTTGCTTGCTCCACTGAGGCCACCGCAGGAAGCCACCATCAAGCAGGGACAGGATCCCAGACACCCAGTGCTGGAACCTCAACCACGGGTATCCGGCCTTCAGAATGGGAGCAATCAGTTCATGCTGTTGAAGCTCCAGCCTGCAGCTCTGTAGTCCTAGATGGACTGCAACCCTCACACACTAGTGAAGAGGAAGGACTCGCCCACATCATCCCTGTGGGCATTAACTGCACACTGCTGAGAACCAGGCCTGGCACACACTCCTAGGGTCACAAGCCCATGGCTGCACGGGGCAGTGGCTCAGCCAGCTGGTCCAGGAGCTCCATCCCTAGCTTACTGACCCTGTGAACTCAAAACAGAGCCACCCGGCTGGAGGGAGATGGCCGAGGCCACAGCAGGCACAAGCCAACTACTCCTGCCCCCAGGCCGTGGTCAGAGCTGGACACTTCCACCATCACCAGGAAGGAAAGCAGTGCTGGGGATACAGAGCGACTGTTTCCCAGCCTCTTGTATTCTAGAATAACAATTTCTTAAAAGTGCTTTAATTTATTTCTAAATAGAAACCAACAGCGTTAAATCACATCAGATGTAAGAAAGCAAAGCCGCCCATTTGGCTTTCATTTGACTCCATTTAGCTAAATGCAGCTTTCAGCAGGGTGGGAGGAGGGAGGAAATAAAATACTACACCAGGAACGCCCTTGATAGGGACGATAAGGCTCCTTTGAAAGATGGACTCGCTTTGTGTGAGACAAAAGCTGCTGGGCTCCAGCCTTATCGGGCTTTTGGAGGAGGTGGTGGAGGGAGAGAGGCGCTTCCTACACGGCTTTCTCATGCAAATCGCTCAGTGAATTACAGAGCTGGGCCATACTAACCCTCCTCTGGGAACCTTGTGGGGTTGACAAGGAAGTGACTGGGCCGACCTTGCAGCACACTGGGCTCCTCCTGACCCCAAGAGAAGATCCCACCCCAAAGCCTCTTCAAGATGAAAGGACACCCAGCGTCACACCCGGCCCCAGCACGAGTAGAGCACACGGGGCACAGGGCCAGGTCCTGCCCCAGGAGGACTCCACAGTGAGGTGGGGGCCACAGAGGGGACCCCTGGGAGGGAGGGAGTGGGGGCCACAGGTCACTGCCTGAGGACTGGGGTCAGGGCCTGAGGAGGCTTCGGAGACCATCCTTGCATCTGTGCTCCCACCCTAACCTTCCACTCTCTGCCCTCGCTGGCCTCCCCCGACACCTCCTCCACCAGCTGCTCATAGAGAACCCCAAGTCCTTCCTCACACCGAGGTCCCATTTCTTCACTCTCCAACCTGTTAGCCTTCGGTGTCACCTGACAGGACACAACGTGCCCTGGTCATGCCTGGGGACCCTGGAAGGCCAATTCAAGGGGGACAGACTGAGCCCAAGCCGGTCTCAGGAAGAACCCTACCCTTCAGCCAGGCCAGATGAAGCAGTGTGTAGCACCTGGTATGACCAGGGCTTAAGCCAGCCCACTGCTCCTTCATGGGCCTGGGGCTCCTGCATCAGCCCAAGTGATGCCCTTTTGCCCTCAGGGAGCTCACTGCCCCCAGCCTACCCCAGAGGACACCTGCTCCCCAAGCCTGGGACACTGGCAACCTCAGTTGCTGTGCTCCCTGCTCCTCGTCAGGGTGGTCACAATGCTCCCACAGGCACACAGTGCCACGCTGTCCTGAATGCCAAGTCCAAGCAATAGAGCAAGTGGCACTTTTCACCAAAGCACACAGGAATGTGTCACAGGCACCAACCTTAGGCACCCAGAGCCTGGAACGGCTCCTCTTCTAGCCTTGGCCTTACAGATGGCAGTTTGGGGCTCCCAGCCCGGGGTCCACCTGTCCAGGACTGAAGTACATCCGGCCATGAGCCCCACAGGGTCAGCTGTCCCCAGCTCGGCACCAGTCAGGAAGAGGTGCTGGTGAAGGCTGGGCAGCACCTTGATGGGCCCACAGGAAGCATCTCCAGCAAGAACCCGACCTTTGAGGTGGTCTGACATGCATGTGCAATCTCTTCCCAAACTACAAGGGACAGATGGCCGGTATCCTGCTCCGGGCACCAGCGACCACCACTCTGTCCCCTGAGAGCCACATCCTGGTCACTGCACATCCACGGGGACAGGAGCACTGGCTGGCACACCAGGGCCCCCATTCTCCACTGCTGGCCCTGTCTGTGCCCACCTGGGCTCTTGGCTCCTCCTGAGGAAACCAGTCTTATGTGACCCAGTGGCAGAGCCCCGTCAGAGTAGCGTGGGAAGCACAGTGTTTCATTCAATAACATTAAAAGCAAATGCAAAGTGACACTGCTGTAAAACACTAGAGCAAATAATATTTTATGTTTGTACAAAATTCAGTAAGAAAAATACAATTTTATCACTTAGGATGATTTATAAAATACACTTTGCTTAAAGCAAATCAAAACAACGTTGTAAGACGGTGACAACCTCCCCGCACTGTGGAGGGACGATGTGGTTCTCAGGCACGTCGAGGGCACAGGCCAGGGCCGCTGCCACCACCAGGGTTCATGCTCAGGCCTGGGAACTTGGCCCCACAGACATGGTCAGTGTGGGCAGCAGTTTGGCTGGACACAGGCATCGCAGAAACACCCAGGGACAGTGACACAGAGCCTGCGCTCACTGGTAGGTAACCTTCACGCAAAAGGTCTCTTCGTTCTTGTCTTCGTGGTCGTTGATGTAGATCAGGACCTCCTCCTGGCATGGCCTCCCGCCTGGCGCAAACCACAGGCCGATGGTGTAGGTCTCGCCGCCCCCCACCTGGAGGAGCATAGTCATGCCCACTGCAGTGGCCTGCCCCTCACCATCCACTTCCAGACTCGTGACACAAGTTACACGCACTCCTGATGGGGGAGTCACCCTCAAGCATCCAGGACACTGAGCTCCGGCGCCTAAGGTCAGCCCAGGCCACCAACCGAGCTCAGTGCCCAGCACCTCAAGGGACGGAGGCCCCGCTTCCCCCATGGGAGAGGCTGCACTTGCAGACCTGCGCTGGGCCTGGCTCATTCCTGATGGGAAACACTGAGGCTCTCAGACATGGGACTATAGGACCCAGAACCCTGCCCACACCTGTTCCGGCTACCAGCGTACCTGGAAGGTGTCCTCCCTGAACTGCAGCAGGTCAGGGCGGTCGCTGTGCAGATGGTAGGCCCTCCGGGTCTTGTAGGGGTTGGTGTAGGTGATCCGCTTATGAGAGCCCTTGCCTCCCCCCACGGCCATGGTAATCTCAAAAGCCTGTGGACAAGGCCAAGAGCTGTGGCCTCTCCACTATTTCCTAGCAAGCCTGGCACCGCTGGCCCTCACTCTGTGCAGGTGAGACAGAGTGACATTCCAGAGCTGCCCTCCAGCCCAGCCATGCAGAGCCCCACTGACTCCCCATCCCGACATCGCAGCAGCACCCCACCCTGTTCCCCAGACCTGGGTGTCCCCCATATGGACCTTAGAAATGAGCGGCTGGCGGCAAGAAAGGCACAGGAGCCAGGAGGCCACCAGCTGGTGGAAGTCCACGTCAACGAGGTTGAGGTGCATAAACCGGCTGCCAGCCCTGTAGGGCCGCACGGCCACGTGCAGATCCTGCACCCCATGAGGGGGCAGCAGGAAGTCACCTGTGGGGTCGGTCTTCAAGGGCAAGACAGCAGTCAGCACGTAGCCCTCCTCTCCAGACAGCACCCTTCCTGGGCACAAGCCCTGCTCCCTGCTCTCTGCAGAACCCCAGGTTTGATTCCCCAGCCTAGCAGGGGCCCAGACCTAAGCCTGCCACCTCCCCCACCCTGCAAGTCCCTCTAAGAGCTGTCACCAGGCCACACAGGGCCAGTACCTCGACACCCACAGGTCCCACGCTGAGGTCCTACCTTCAGCTCCTGGGGGTGGGAAGCGAAGGCCTTCACTTTCCTGATGGTCTTTGTCCCCCGGAGGACAAGGGACAGACGCGTGACCTGACCCGCGACACAGGAGACATCCACACGCTGCAGGGAGTGGAGGCAGACCCGCCATGTCTGCGCAGGCGCCGCCAGCCAGCGATCCCTGCAGAGGGACCGAGCGCCCACACTGTCCCAGGCCCCAGCACCGCCCAGCGCCGAGATCCCCTGGCTTTATTTTGAAATGCCACGAGGACACAACTTCACAGGAAGGTCGTGATAAGGCCCATTCGGTGACATGTTCATGAGGTACAGGGATCACCTCACCCCTGAATTGGCTCCCATCTTCAGAAGCCACACAGAAAACCTCCAGGCCCCAGTTTCCTGCAAAAGGCTGGGAAAAGGCGCTCGGAGTGCACAGTAAGGGGCTGTGCTGGGGGGCTTGACAGGGAGGAAGAATTATAGGGACAACTCGGTCATCACCCTCAGGCACACAGGAGCAGCCAGGCAAATCCCCAGGGCTGCAGAACAGAGGGAGAGCCGTGGTTCTCTGTGCTGGCTGGCACAAGCTGCCCCGACCCTTCCATTGGGAGATTCTTGGTGTGATCTGTGTCCCTCTGGCACCTGTGTCACCCTAGAGCTGGGGACGTCCTCTCCAGGGCCTGATGGCTGCAGTCCTCCGTGCAGAGCTGCAGGCTCTAGCTCCAAAGCAAAGCCTAACCACCTGCCCTGTGTCCAGGACAGGATGGGAAGGGACACCCACCTGCCCCTGCCCCCCTCCCACTTCGCTGAGCCCTGCATACTTACGTATAAATAATGACAAAAAAGTCTTTGATCTCTGGACTAGGACCACTGGCTACCTTCAGAAACACGTCCCGGGGCTCCCCGGGGCCCTGTGTGTAGACAAGGAGCACGTCAGCACCAGTGCCCTGCTCACGAGGTCTGGCGGGGCCAGGCGGGGGTCTCAGGAGTGTGAGCCCTACCCCCCCAGCTGGGTGCTTGCTCTGGCACTAGCAGCAATCACTGTCTTGCTCACTGCAAGAAAAAATCATTGGCTTCTTGATTTTATATTGATTTCAATAATTACATACTACAGGTTCTATCTGGCTTCCTAACCTGTCATAATATAATGATTACTGCTATCCTTAGCACAGTAGTAATTAATAAGCCTAAACTGCCATTTGCTTCCTGCCTGCTCTTAACATCTAAACCCAAGGAGTCGATCTGCCGCCAGGGAAAACAGGACTCACTCCGAGCGCTCAGGGTAATGTACACCGCCCAAGCCCAGGGATGGATGGAGTCATATCACCTGTCGCAGGACAGGTGGGCACCCACCTGAGGGGCCCACAGGACATACCACATTCTGGGCCTCACAGATGACATTCGGGTCGCTGCACCGCACATGCACTGCTGGCTCCTCCCCAGCTCTGCCCACAGGAGTGCCTGGTGCAGGGAGCAGGACATGGTACCATCTTACCCCCTCATAGCATGTACATGGCATGGTGGCTGCAGGGATGGGGACTAGGGTGGCTGCACGGATGGGAAATGGGGTGCCACCTGACCCGCCACCCCAGGGAGTATGGACCTAGTACAGAGGTGGCCTCAAGTATCCAGATGTCCCTGCTCTAGGGCAGAGCCAGGAAGTGCTGAGCCTTCATGAGGAGGCAGTGGCCCTGGCAAGGCCTCAGGTCTGATGCGACTTTAGGAGCCACCAAATGTGCCACCCAACATCACCTGCCACCTCAGAGGCAGCAAGAGGTGCCTGTATCATGCCATGAGGAGAGGTGGCAGGAGTCACGGTCCCCCTTGTGGTGGTGGGATAATGCCCTGACACCTCGTTGAGGAGACACACACCTGTTACGCTAGGCCAAACCCAACAATGCCACCCACAGGGATGAAGGAACCTGCCTGGAAGCGTGTGCCAGGGAGGCAGGCGGATGGCTTTCTTTAGGAAGGTGAGCTCCGGGTGGTAGAAGCGGAAGACCTGGTCCACTACATGGGGCCGGGGCTCCACGGCCAGGCAGAGCACGGCCAGGGGCTTGCCACTGCCCGTGCGGAACAGGACCTATGGGTGGCGGCAGCCCCGTCAGGACAGGCATGCGGGCTTGTGCTAGCCTTGCTGGAGGGAGAAAACCTTCCTCCTAGAACTTCCGAGGGCAAGGGTGGGGTGGCTGGGGCGTCCTGAAGCAAGAGAAGCAAGAGCTAGCCTCGGGTCCAGGTGACAGTGTGAAATAAGCAACAGGCAGTGCCCTCCATAGCCAGTCAAGTTCCACATGTGACAGCAATAAAGCAAGGCCTCCCTGGCCATGGGCCGGGGACACAGAGCCAGGCTGCAGCCCAGCAAGGCTCAGGGCCACCCAAGCTGTCCTCAGGACAGGGAGTGGCTGCCCTCAAGGCCCTAGCTGCCCTCCCTTTTCCTGAGCTCAGACAGAATCTTCCTCCAGATGGGTGGAGAGAGGGGGCAGGACAAGCCGAGGAACACATCACCAAGCTGCACAGGGGACTCCTGGTTCACGGCACGGCCTGAGAATGACAAGCACATCTGCTCTGCCCCTTCACCTTGGCATGTTTAGTGGGCATGGTGCTGGACTTCCACAGTGATCCGGCATCCCTGCCCTTCTCAGAGCTCAGCTCAGCGGGGGCCTGCAAGAAGCCGGACACCACAAGCTGTCACAAGGTCCAGGCCACGGTGACCACCACTAGACAGGCAGAGACAGGAGCTCATAAGTGCCACACGTCTCTCATGCCAGCTCTGCAGCTGGCTATCCGCCTGGCCAGCCCCACCTATGGAGCAGGAAGCACAGCAGAGCCTGTCAGGGGCCACATCCCAGGGATGGATCTGCCACAGTCCCCACTCCGCTCCCGTCAACCTGTCCTGCAGCCTGGCCACGTAGCGAGCCTGCAGCTCTGGTACCTCGAGAACTCAGTCAAAGCCGCAGCGAGCACCCCGCTCTCCAGTGAGCCCCAGTCCAGACTCCCACGCGCCAGGCTGTCTGAGCACAGGCCCAACACCACAGTGACCTGAGGGTCAGGCGCTTGCCATCTGGTCCTAGCTCTGCCCAGGTTTACAAGAGGAGGAGCCATTCCCCATTCCCTGCCCTGCTGGTGGGAGCAGAGGTCAGGGCGGTGGTGCAGGTGCAGAATTTACCAACGACAAAGGGAGGCACACAAGGGGAAAGAGCCCATCCCACCCTCTGCAGATGGGGGAACGCTGTGACCCCAAGAAGGAAGGATGAAGGTTCCTCCTGCCTGTGCCTAGCACCTTTGCTGGCTCTGGTGGGCCCACAGAGAAGCTCTGGTACTTGAAGGGGATGTGGGTGGTCTCTCGGGGGCGCAGGTAAAGCTGGGGAGCCAGGTCGCCTTGCAGGTGGAACATATCCTCCTCCAGCGGTGTGTGCAGACCGGTGGCATCCTTGAAGTACCTCCACTCCCGACTGTCCAGGACCAGGCTGTGCCAGGGATGTGGCCATGAGAAACTGGCCAGGCCGAGAGGACAGGACTGGCACAGACTGCCCGGGCCCAGGTGGGGCCTCTCACCTGAGCTCAGGGTTGTTGATCTCAATGGACACTGTGTGCTGCGTGTTGTGGGGGTTCTTCAGTGCAAACTCAAAGAACTCAGCCGTGCCCAGCGTGGCATAGAGCGTGTGCTGTGTGGTGATGGCCAGGCTCAGCACGCTGGTGATGCTCTCGGCCTTCGTGCGCTCCCGGTAGGCATCGATAACCTGCAGGTCCCGGGAGTGCTGCATGCGCGCACTCTGCTGGGCCTGTGGACATGAGGGACCCTGGGGACAGGCTGGCACGCGCCCCTCCCTCAGTCCCCTGACTGTCCCCTCCCCGGAGTGCCAATCTCTCCTAGAAAATCACCATCACTGCCCCTTTCTTGGCCATGTGGTTGGGAGACAGGCCACCCACTCTGAGGCCACCAATGGCACCAGAGCAGGGAAGGGGCAGGGAAAGGGGATGCCTCCCCCTACCTGGAGGTCCAAATGGCACCATGGCCACGTAGGACTGGGGTCTCCCCACATGCTCCCGGAACCCCTTTCCTGAGCAGAGCACACTGCTGTGTTCAGTGGTGGGCACAGGGAGTCTCCCTGCAGCACCTTCCTTCCACAAACCCCTGGGTATAAACATTCCCCTTCTTACTCCTTTTCTCGTTTCCTTCTGGGATTCTTCTACTGGGGATTGAACTTGGGGTCTTTGCACTGAGCTACACCCCCAGCTTTGTTTTTCCTTTTAGGACAAACTCTCACAAAGTTGCTAAATTGCCCAGGCTGGAATCAAACTTGTGATCCTCCTGCCTCATCTTCCCAGAGTGCAGGGATTATAAATGTGCACCACTGCATCCAGCTGGCTGCCTCAGTCGCAAACTATAGAAAGGGTCTATTTAGACGTTGGGCGAAAGGAGAGAATCCTTCTGGTCAGAGGGATTACACAACACAGGATGTGGCTCAGCCCATGGGCTCAGACCCCCGCAACTTCTTTACATCCTGAGCCCTGAGCTCCACCGAGCCAGCCAGGAACCAGCTTCCCACCTGGCAGCCAGTCCTGCTATCCCCTCGCCTCACACCAGGACTGGGAAGGGCGTGGGGGGTGGAGTTGGTAAGGGCAGCTCTGGAGGACCCGTCTCCAGGCCTCACCAGCAAGGCCGTCCTGCGGCAGGCAGGCTCCGTCCCCGCCTCCTGCAGGCGCACAGACCGCATCCTCTCCAGCTTGCGCCTGCGCACCGCGTCTACCTCACCGCCCCCGGGTCCCCGGCCACCCAGTGCAGGGGTCAGCAGCATGGCGGCCAGGTCGCTGTCCACGTCGGCGAGCCTCTGCGCCTGGACCACATTCCTCCCTGCTGAGAGGGTCAGAGGAAGGGTTGGCGTGGGTGTGTGGCATCCATGCTCTGCCCGCAGTCTGGGCACCAGCACCCTTTCTCACGGGCAGCCCTGCTCACTGTGCAGGTTGTTCTGTGCCACTCCGAGACACGGAGGAAGGCCACGACTGGACTCTGTGCACCCTCCTGCCAGCCTGGCCCAGGTCTTCACACAGAGTTCTTAAGCCATGCGCTCAGGGTGTGTGTAAAGGGCTCCCCGATCCCTCGCCCAGGGCCACAGCTGCAGCTCCAGGTCCCCCAGACCCGTGTCCACACCTCCAACCTGTACACTGGGCAGGGTTTGGGGCTCTGACCAGCCTTCAGTGACTGGGTCTCCACCCTGCCTGTGCTCAGATCTGGATCTAGGCTCTGAGGGGCCCTTGGCTGGGGCCTCCCAGCAGGTCGGGCACTGGCAGAGATCAGAGCAGCCCTGCCCAACGCTGCTGAGCCCCAGGGCAGCCCCGCTCTTCTCCGCACTGGACACTCTAGAACTTAGCCGGTGGGTGAGCCCCGCTGCCCCACGCCTGTCCCTGTTTCCGTACAACCAGGGTCACAGGAATTGTGCTCAGAGACAGTGCCACATCCCAGGCGGACGGTCCAGGCAAGGCAGGTGATGGAGCACTCCAGCCTTGGGCTTGGCTCGGCACCCAAACTCTGGCAACCACCAGAAGTTTCCCATGGGAAACCACAGCCAGTACAGATCCCCAGGCGGCTCCACTTCCAGTCAGCCAAGTCTTTGGTCTCCCTGGAAGCCATTTCTCTCCCCATCGCTGCCTCACCACAAGGAACAAGGCCACCTCCAGGCTCCTCCCCTCTACTCCATTTTAAAGCCATTCAATTGCTTCTCTGACACCAGGAGCTTCAGCCACTGCTCTAGAAGAGATCCGTGGTGTGGAGGCGGGACCTGCATGCCTCAGCCTTGTGAGGAGCTGGGAGGTTCAGGGTGAGCTCAAATGTTCAGAAAGCATCACTGCCACAAAGGCCTCTCCTGGTCCAGTGAAGCCGGAAATGAAGCTCCAGGGTGATGTTAGGATCCCCAGGCCTGCTGAGAAGGGTGCCCTGGAGCCGTCTTAACACTCTGCAGAACCTCTGATCCTAGAACCCCCTGTAGTCACTGGGTCCCAACCTCCAGCCTCTGATACAGCTCTTGGGGGTCCAGGTTGTGGTCCAGGCTCACTAGTCTCCCCACACACTGGCCAAGTAACCACCGCTCACTTTACCCAATACTGGGGCAGGGGTGCTGGCTCAGAACAAATTGTGGTCACCAGCAGCTCCCAGCACCAGTGGATCCATCTCCCTGAATTCCCAGGACTGGATATGTGGGGTTGCCCAAGGCCTTGGAGGGCAGAACATAGAGGCCCTGCCACCCTCCAGCAAACTGAGGCTCAATTTCCCTCCAGGAGCCCAGTCCAAGGCCAGTGGGGTCCAAGGCCAGCCATGCAGGACGGCTCAGCCAGATGGGTTCACACAGGCTGCAACATGTGGGGGAAGAGCACTTCCACCTCTAATGCCAATGACAAAAGTTTCCGTTCAGGCCTGCGGGCTTCTCAGTTTTAAGGGGACAGAAAATCTTCCCTGGTATGGCAACTATTTTCATCCACCCCCAAGTCTTTCACTCCTAGACCCAAATCTTTTTTCCCTGAGCTCCATAACTGGTGAGGAAACCAACAGGGAGTTTCAAAGCCATGTTTGAAAATCAGTCCAAGTTCATCTTGACCTTTTCCTCATTCCCCTCCCTGAGTGGAGAATGAACACTCAGCAGGCGTCTGGGAGACAACATAGCCTGCTGCCAGGCCCCGCCTTCAGGGACATGGGTCCACAGCCTCAGTGCAGGACACAAGTCACTGGTAGGGCTGCACTGGACACAGAACCCAGATGCTGAGGGCCCTGAACTGCTCACATGCACACTAAGCTTCCACCCCTCACACACCACTCACCAGTACCCATCAGGGGCCACAGCACCCACTCACATCTTGGGGCTCCCCGCATGAGGAGACTGCCCCCTGGGAAGCGGCTAGCTCCATCGTTGGAGATGACCCGAGATCTGGACGGTGGCAGCAAGCTGGACTCCGTCGCCCTCTGTTCACATGCATGACCTGAGCAAAAAGCGCCTGGTGTGAGAGTTGAGATGTGGGCGCACACAGACCAGATCAGACCCCCAGGAGGTCTGGCTTTTGGGTGCCATCCACACCCTCAGAAACCAGAGACCCCTGTCCCTGCCTCACCGCTCTGAACATATCTTTTTTTTTTTTTTTGAGACAGGGTCTCGCTTTGTAGTTCAAGCTGGCCCTGAGCTCACTATGTAGCCCAGGCAAGCCTCGAACTCAGCAATCCTCCTGCCTCTGCCTCCCGAGTGCTGGGATTACAGGCGTGAGCCACCATGCCCGGCTGAACATATCTTCAAGGAGAATAGGAAGACATTTCTCCTGACCTGCTCATGTCAGGTGGGTCTGTACTCACTGCCTACAGAGGCTGTGGTCTTGTTTTGTGGCTCCCAAGCAGTTAGGTCAGGGGTCTCTGACCTGTAATCTTGGCCTCTTCCAGCAGAGGGCAGTCTTTAAGGTTGGGCCTGGACCCACACACAGCTGAGCCAAAGAGCCTGCCCAGGTGTATTCCCACCCAACCCTCTCCCTAATGCAGACAGCAGTGTGGCCTGGGGACAACACGTCCACAGAGAAGAGGCCACCATGGCCACAGCTGTTTCAGCTGGACAGGAGCAATGTCTCAGAATCTGCAAAGGGACAAGAACCCAGAGGGCAACGTCTACCCAGGCACACTCCTATGAGGACCCAGTGACATGCAGGCTGATAACTTCCCCAGCCCCACCAGGGTATCACGAGCACATGCAGGCCTGGGTGTCCTGACATCTTCCTTAGCAGCAGGAACTCCTCCTCATCCACCCGCCCATATGAGTACCCGCAGCTCAGCCCTCCCTGCCTGCGGCACAGATGTTTCAGGTGCCTGATGCAGAGTCCCTGCCCTGGGCCTTCCCAGGACCCTCCAGGCCAGGCCAGTGCAGAGCAGCCCACATGCCTGGCCACAGTCTATGGGTACCAGCCGCCCTCACTGCGAAGGGACAGGTACAGGCTCCTGTGTCTGTCCCCTGTCTTCCCATGTGGTTTCCCACATGGAAGGTTGTTTGTAGCTGATAGGTTTCAACAAGCTCTCTGTCATGTCCACAGACCAAAGAGGCCTTGCAGTGACCCAGCAGGGGGCACCGAGCATCTCTGCCAGCTGAGTGGGCAGGGATCTACCCCCACACCGGGCGCTGGGGGAGGCCAGAGGTTTCCGAGGCTTTCTCCACCACCTTTTCCATGACCCCATCTCAACGGGGTCACACGAAGGGACAGATACCCCTGCGCCCTGGAGCACACAGATGCAGCACTGCCCCCCGCCCATCACCTGTCAGTCCCCAACATTGCTGTCCTGGAAGCACCCAGAGGCCACAGACGTGTGACTTGTGCAGCCATCTGTCCTCACCTGCCTCCCTGGCAGGACGGCTGCCCGGGAGAGTGAGCTCCCAAGTCAGAGCTGTGCTGGGGGCTGGGGCAGACATTCTCTCTGCTCCTGCACAGAAGCTAATCAAACAGCAGTGTGGAAGAGGCTGCTGAGCAGCCAGGGGACTGCAGAAGGAGCACCGGGTCCGAGGACAGGAGCCCTCTCCCTATCCTGTGGCCCCAGGAGCCCTGGGAAGAGCTGGCAGATACCTAGATATGCTGAGAACGCAGCCTGGGCAGGCGCATCTCTGTGCAGCCACCCTGTGGGCTCCCATCGGCGTCACTGGCAGCCAGCACACACCACTGCTTCACACATCCGCCAGGCTCATAGGGAAGTAAAGACCACAACTGTTTCTTTTCCTCCAAAAATGCAGCACTTGCGGAGGAGGGCTGAGCGCAGCATTGTGCGGCACCTGTCCGTGAAGCAGCTCTCCCTACCACTACACGGGAGTCCCGGGCACTGCCTGCCTCGGCCTCTGCTCCCCACGGGCTTATCTCTCCCTTGCAGGCAAAGTATGAAAATGACAATTTAAGATAACATAGAACAGGGCCCATCTTTCTTCTGAAGATAAGATTTTAAGACCTGGAGTCACTGCACATTTGTGGATGGGTGCATTAAATATAAAATCACTGCCACGGCCCAGGGAGCAGGACGCCCGCCCAAGGCTCCAGAGGAATGTCCACCCCTCATACAAGGCTCATTTATTTCTTCAGAACCTAATTGAGTTTTGCTGTTTCCATATTGTCTATTTTGCAGCAGCCTCGGATTCTACATTTGTAAATGAGCAGGCAGAAACTCCAGCCAACTTAAGGAGCTATGCCCCGCTGCCCCCTGGGCTGTCCCACACTGCCACATGGCCCCCGGGCCCCTGGGACTGAGAACCACCTGGGTTCTAGGGAGTTAAGGTGACAGAAGCGAGTCCCCTCCTCACAGACGGGGCTCCAGAAATTTCCAAAGACTTGTCTTGTAGCATTTTCCATCTTGCCTGCCCAGAGGGCCCCCAACATTTCAGAGCTCCCTCCAGGGAGGGGCAGAGAGTGTGACAAGCCCCACAAGACCCTGTACCTCTGCCCTGGACAGGTGCAGCAGCAGCCAGCCTAGGACGAGATGCCTCTGACTCTGTGGATCTGAGAATCCAGGACAGGACCACTCAAGCCCCCAACACCACGTAGCCTGAGGTCACAGTGCTCTGGGAAGATGTGCTTCTCCGCTCAAGCCTTGCTGAGCGAATCCTACTGGTTTCCCTCATGTATGTGATGCCCTCACGCTCCAGGTGAGGGGACACACACTCGGCACACTCACCTACATTGGCCAAGGTGAGGTGCAGCCGGCCCTTCACCACCGTGTGGACCCCGATGGGCTTGACACAGCCAAACCCAGCCACGTTTCCACTCATCACCGCAGCGTCCTGCTCATACTCAGTGGCCAGAACCTCCAGCTCATGTGGGACCTGCACAGCCGACCGGCCTTGGCGGAGGAGGTGCTACAGAGGAGAGGGTTCATGTGAACACAGCCAGGTGGCCCTGCAGGTGGACGCGCAGTAAGGGCCATGGAGTAGGAGAGGAGGGTTCCTGAGAGTGAGGGACCAATGGCAGGGGCAACTTAAAAACCACCACAGGTCATTAACATCGAGGTCTTTCCCACAAACCCTAATAAAAAAGCAACCCCTCACTCAACAGCACAGAGCTGGTCCTCAGGAGAAGAGAACCGAGAGGGGGACAAGAGGACAGGCAGCAACCCTGAGCTGAGAGTCTCCAGGATGAAAAATTGAACTGGACCTGAAGGATAAAGCTAAGCCCATGGGCAGAGGCTGCAAACCAGGCCAGGTGCCCAGCTGAGCCATGAGGCCAGGGAGGGGCCTGGGGCCGAGCAGGGATCAGGCTGGGGTAGAATGTGGGGAGCTCTGTGCCAGCAGGGTGGCCAGGCCAGGGCGAGGCAGAATGGGCATGACATGGTCCGCAGGGCTCCTCACCATGTGCCCCACGTGTCACAAGCCGTGCCACAGACCTGTTCCTGACCCTGAGGCAGAGGAGACAGGATAAGGGGCTACCAGCTGCTCACTCTGGACTGAGCTACTGTGCACACAAACAGAAATGGGGCAGGAAGCAGACCCTCCACTGCCCCAACAGTGTGAGAAGAGGGCTGCCGTTGAGCCCTGGGATGTCAGCAAGGGGCAGGACAAGACAGAATGCTTGGCCTCCTCAGCACCAAGAAAACACCATCAGAGGGTAATGGGCACGTGCTCAGGGCAGAGCTGCTTGGGGCCCAGGGTCCCCACCCAGCCCCGAGCATGAACACGGATCCAAGGTGACTCCATCCAACCTATCAAGTCCGTGTCAAATGGCCCAGCATTAGTTGAAAGGACATGGGAGATCATACGGCCCATCCCCAGGGGTGATGCAAAGAAGGGCCATCTGCACAGGGACCAGCTTCCACCTGCGCCTCAGAACAACACAGCATCGGGACTCCTACTGTGCAGTAGGGACAACACCCAGGCCCTGCCCTCGGTGGGCACAGTGGGCACCAGTCAGGAAGGAGGCAGGAGGCACTGGGTGGGCACGATGGGAAGGTGCAGAGAGCTGGGGTCTCCCTGCTGGACAGCCAGGGGGAGGCTGGATGGGGACTGACACACCAGCCTGAGAGGCCAAGGGTGGCTGGTCTTGAAGACACACATGGAGCCCTCCCTTAGGGCAGGAAACCTGCTACCTTCAGAGGGACAGCAGCGGATCCCACGAGGAGCAAGGAATCCCCATCCCATACGTCGATCTGTAGTGTCTGCGCATCCAGGTAGCGGAGGAACCAGCGCTGCTCGCCCGGCTTCAGGAATGCGGGGCCCACGGTGTACCTCAGCTGCAGGCCAGGGGACCCTGTGAGGAGGCCGCAGGCGCATCCAGGAGAAATTAGAGTCATTTATCATCTTTACACTTTGGAGCAATTTCTGCTCTGGTCATGATTACTAATTTCTGCTTCCATCATGGCAACAGCTAATAAACACATTCATCAAAACACCATAAAATAACCAAATTAACAAAACCAAGAGTGCACGGAAGGCTGCACGGCTCCTCCACACTCAACTCCCATGGGAAAGTCCATGGCAGATGGGTGGATGCCCTGATGATAACAGCAGGTGCTCAGGAGTCTGAGACATGGAGCTTATGGGGGATGTAGCCACATGTGCTGTCTAGACTGGCATGTTCACACATGTATACATACATGTGCACATACGCATATGCAGCTCATGCCTGCCACATGGGAACCCAAGCCTCTGCCTGCCCTAATGCAGACAGGCAGGTAGATGGATGGAGGGACAAACGGACAGCATCAGCCCACTGGGCTACTGGCTCCCCTCCAGGCTGCTGCTCCCACCTGTCAGGCTCAGAGCTGTGGTCCACCACACCTGCCTCCTGCATCTTGAAGTACACGTGATTTCTTCTAAATTGACAAAAAAGCCACTGAAATCACCCTAGGTAAAGTGCAGGGGACAGCGATGCCAGGAAACGCTCAAAACAACATTTCCCTTCACTGTCAGTAACAGCCTCCATGTTTATGAAGCCCTGGCCCAGCTGCGGGAGGAGGCAGAGTCTGCTGGGCAGAGCCAGCTGTGGTTTGCAGAGCTTGGCCACAGGTCCCTCCAGCCCTGCCTGCTCTCTGGACCAGGCAACAGTGCCTGTACTGGGAGGAAGAGGGAATGTGGGCAGAGGCCATAGCCCAGACTGGGCCCAGCCGTGAAGCCGAGGGCTGCGAGGTGTGGAGGCCCGGAGGCCCCAACAGCACCTTAAAGGCATCTAAGGAGTAATCTCTTCAGGTGGGGAGGCGGGAAGGAAGAAGGCCAGAGCCCAGGAGGATATTCCAAGGAAGGGCATGCAGCATGTATGTCCCCAGGACACAGTTCCTTGGGGACCCAGCCCAGCCTGACCCTACCAGCCAGCTCTGTGCTCTTGTAGGCCTGCGCCATGAGACCAGTGCCCAAGACACATCACTTTCCAAGGAGTCCACACCAGCTCCCATGAAGCGCAGGTGGCCCTGGCACAGGGCAGCTGATGTCACAGAGGAAGGGGCAACACCACCCTGCCCTCCTCCACCAGGGAGGAACCCAGTAGTGCACAAGGACCTCCAGCCTCCATGATGACACCAGTCTGTGCTCTGTGCCCAGCCTCAGCCTCACCCTGCACAGCCTTGGTATGCTGAGGCCACCACGCCTGCTGACCTCTGTTCTGCCCACCAGGTCCTCCCAGAACCCTGCCAGCAGGCTGCCCCACCGCCACCTGAGCCCTTCCAAACCGCCGCAATTCACTCCACATGGTGGGCCCTAGTGAATGCAGGTGTGCTGGGTACAGCCAAGGGGAGGGCAGTGAGGACACGCTGGTGCCGCAGTCACGGCCTCCAGGAGAGTCCTCTGCTATCTCTTGTGGGTATGTATGGCCAATCACATCGCAGAAGCAAACAGCTCCTCAGTGGGTGTGCCTGAGGCCACGATCTCCACAGTCCACCAAGAGCGCTGCCCAGAGTGGCCAGCTCTCAAGTGGGGATGGGCCGAGTCCCCACAGCACCAAGCACAGCGGCTCCCTCCTCCACACACCTTCCACCCTCACAGACTCCCGACCCATTTACCCAGGTCCTTCCTTCCTGGGGCTAATGTCCACCTTCCCTTCACAGCTCCCAAACTCCTCCGGTGCAGGAACCCACAACCCACCAGATCACCGATACTATGACACAAACATCCAACTGGGTGATGTCCACCTGTCATGCCAGCACTTTGGGAGGCTGAGGCAGGAGGAGGATCACAAGTTCAGGCTGAGCCTGAGCAAATTAGTAAATTCACAAGATCCTGTCTAAAAACAAGAAATACAGATGGGGCTGGGGATGTAGATCCATACAAAGGCCCTGGTTCAGTCTTCAGTTCCAGGAAGAAAAAAAGAATGTAAGTTATGAAAGAACTGTGAATACCTACATACCAAGTAAACCAGAGACCCAAGGATGCAGGGAAAACCTAACAGTGCTGCAGCAGCACCAACAGATGGGAAACAGGCAAGTAAGGACACAGCACACAGAAGACATCCCTGCAAGCCATCTGCCACGTTACGGTCGGGTCACCAGGAAACCTACACACACTCTCTGAGGCAGAAGCAACATCCTCTGATCACACAAGTAGGGATCAGTAACAGCATTAGAAAACAGTTTCGCCGCTTACTCATGAATGCCTATGTTGAAGGGCAAACACAATCCAAGAAGACTTTCCACAAGTGACCGTGATGAACACACTGCTCCGCAGAATAGACAGAACCCAGAGCAGTCATGGAGGACTCAGCGCCCTGACCATGGCACACACAGCAGAAGCACCGGACACGTGAACTGCACAGCTCAAGAAAACTGGACCAGTAATAGTAAAGGATACTGAGAAGAGAGGAGACAGAAGGAAAGAGTAAAGGCAGACACCACACGATTAGCTAGAGAATGACAGTAAAGCCAGAGGAGGTGAGCCCGGGAGCCTCTGAGAGAGGCTTCAGTCCAGGACTGAGCCATGGGAGGTACCTTGCTTCTCGATGAGACACCCCCATTCTGCTCAGACACCAAGGCATGGCGGGGACCCGCCGTCCATGCCTGCCAGGCACAGAGACACTGGCATCTCCATGAGAAATGAGAGGAGCAAGAGCAGCCAGGAAAGCCCTGCAGGAGTCATGTGGCCACATCTGGCTCACCGGAAGTACAAATGGCCAGAACTCATCTGCCCAGTCAGTGTGGGCAGAGAGACTCAGACCAATGCTGACCTCAGCCTACAGCAGCCCGTGAGCTAAGTGTTCTTTGTGTTTTTAGGAAGAAAATGTGACAGAGACCATACGTGGCCCAGAAAGCCTAAAATGTTGACTATCTGTCCTTAATAGGAAGAGTTTGCCAACCTCTGGTCTAATCCAGACACAAACTCGAGTGTTCAGAAAGATCGTTTTGTGATGAGGGTGGTGTCCAGGGTACTGGAGATCACATGGACTTTTTTTTAAAAATTGAATTCTTTATTGGTACAATTTATATACATCTCACAATCACATATAACATTGGGGAGTTTGTACCAGTATATGACACATTATTTCTCATTCTTACCCATATCCCTACCCCCCACACCTCCCCACCCCCTTTACACATACTCTTTTATTTTCTTTCTGAATCATATTTATTCCTTCCCCTCATTACATTCCCACACCAAATTTCCTATGGAAATTTCCCACTCACATGGGCTTTTTAATGATGGCACCAGGCTAGCTAGACAGACATCCAAAACAGGGTACCACGGGCTCCACACCTCCCATCGATAGCAGGACAAGCTGAAGAAGGGCCAGAAATCTCAGGAAAAAGTGAAACCCACATGACCTAAAAAATACCACATCTGCATCTCTCTGTGAGAGGAAAAAGCCCTTCTCTCAGACTAAAGAGCCTATAAGCAATAAAAGACTGACATACTACACTACATGAAAACAAAACTTCTACACAGAAAAACCCACCATAAGCAAAGTAAAATCTGTTTGCAATTTTTATCACACACAAAAGTTAACCTCCCTAATAAATAAAGAGCTCTTAAAAAAAGAGGTCAAAAAAGACCAAGAGCCTGAGAGAAAAGTGGAAAACAATGGACAGAAGTTAGCATATAGGGCTGGAGGGTTAGCTCAGTGGTTCCGGCACCTCCCTCGCAAGCGCAAGGTCCTGAGTTCGATCCCTGTAACCACATATAATGCTGGGCGTGGAGACACGCCCACCAACAATCAACACCACATACCACAATGCCAGACGTGGTGGCTCACGCCTGTAATCCCAGCACTCGGGAGGCAGAGACAGGAGGATTGCTGAGTTCGCAGCGGCTTGCCTGGGCACCATAGTGAGCTCAGGGCCAGCCCGAACTACAAAGCGAGACCCTGTCTCAAAAAGCAAAAAAAAAAAAAAAGAAGAAGTTAGCAGATAAAGACCAACAAAGGGAAGCTCAGGTTCACTCACTAAAAATTCATTGAGCCAGGGCCAGAGATTTAGCTCAGTGGTTCCAGTGCCTGCCTAGCAAGCACAAGGTCTCTGGTTTGATCCCTAGTAACCACATACAATATCAGGCGTGGTGGCTCATGCCCACCAGCAATCAGTAACACATACCACAAATGCCGGGCTTGGTGGCTCAAGCATGTAATCCCAGCACTTGGGAGGCAGAAGCAGGAGGATTGCTGAGTTCGAGGCTTGCCTGGGCTACATAGTGAGCTCAGGGCCAGCCTCAACTACAAAGGGAGAGAGACCCCGTCTCAAAAAAAAAAAAAATTCACTGAGCCGGATGTGGTGGCTCACATCTGTAATCCCAGCACCCAGGAGGCAGAGGCAGGAGGATTGCCAGGAATTCCAAACCAGCCTGGGCTACACAGTGAGTTCAGGGCCAGCCTGAACTACAAAGTGATATCCTGTCTCAAAAACTTAAAAATATAAAGAAATGAATGAGTGAATGAATGTATGTATGTATGTATGTATGTTTGCTGAAACCAACCCCATGTCTGACAGTCATGAAATCCCAACCTGAACAGCCACTGGGAACAGCCACTGGGAGTCCCCCCCCAAGAAACAGACTGGGGCGACAGACAAAGGTGCAGAGCCTGACAGAGCAGAGTCCATGTGACCACATTAGTCAAACCCTGCCATGGTCCAGAGGGGGCATGAAGTCCCCTGGTGCAGGGTGGGCCAGCAGAACCTTTCACCACACAGTTGGAAGCCAGGGGTACCACCTCACCCTTGGAAAGTCAGAAGGGATTAGTTCTAGTCTTGTGAGGTGTGTGAGCTCTCAAAAAGTATGCTGTTATGGAAAAAGCCAGCCTGGCCTTGAATCCCTCTAGTTTCCTGTCTCAACATAGGGCATCTCCCCCACTCTTGTGGTATTCCTGCCACACTAAATCCGCCATGATGGACACATCCCCCATGATGAACACAGCCAGAGGCTGAGCTGACGATATCACAGTCTCCAACTTTCAGCCTTCAGCACAGTGAGCAGAATAAACTCTTTCTGTATATGTTACTCAGCCTCAAGGATAAGCTCATAGATAGGCAAAGGCAGTCCCCAAAGCCTTTGGCCTATAATCCTACTTCTAGGGTAGTCAGACACACAGGCTCACTAACTACTGCACCATGAGGCAGCACAACACTGGAAATGACTCAGATGCCATCAGTAAGAGACAGGTTGAATAAACAACAGAATATCCACCTATGAGAGATACAAGCTATAAAGAAGATTGGATTAGGACCAGAGATATAGCTCAGTGGCACTGTGTCTGCCAGGCAAGCACACAGCCCTGAGACTGATCACTGGTACCACCAAAAAAAACAAAACAAAACAAAACATGTGGGCAGAGTCCACGAGGAGTGAAGTACAAGCAACGGAATGGTAACTGGGAAAAGATGCAAAGAATGTACTTGCTACATTGCCTACTGAGGAAGAATAGAGGAGGAAATAAGTACATAAAATATGTTTATTTATTTATTTTTTAAAAACCAGAAGGACAAACTAGAAACTAAAAACCTCCAGGAGGCTGAGCAAGTCCGGCTGAGTGAGGCCGGACAAGGCGCCCAGGAGCGACAAACACGCATTTGATTATGGTTTTATATTTTGGAGCCATAATTTGATTTAAAAATTGAATCAGAAAGGAAGGAAAGCAAACATAAAATTGAAAACAAATTGAAACAAATGAATCCTACTGAATGTCAAATTGCTAACATAATTCCACAGAGAAAAGATTATTTCGAGGACTTCCAGTCACACCACACTGGCAGAGTGGGGATAAACCAAGACACGGCTGCACAGACCTCTCACTCCACCAGGACCCATGCTGGGGACATTAACATCCTCAGTGCACTTCCGAAAATACATGCCCGAGACCCCTTATTTGGAGGAGAACAGCAAATTGAATAAGGAAATATCAGGACTGCAAGTCTCAATGTGAAGCAGTGACACCAACTGTTTTAATACATACCTCCCGCCTCCCGCCTCCCTCCCTGAAAGCTCTGAAGCCACGGGACCTGGCTTCAAAGCTCCTGCATCCCAGAAGGCACCTGCGCGGGGGTTGGCTCCACCCATGAGGAAGAACAGTAGGCCCAGGGTGAGCCTGGGAACTGGAAGGGGTATCCCCAAGGCCAGTGAGCAGGCTGAACCTGCAGGTCCCCAGCCAGTGTGGACAGGTGGAAGCAGAAAGACAACTGAAAGCGGATGCAGTGGTAGAAAACTAGGGCTCACAGTGACACCAAGAAGATGGAAACCAGACTCCCAAAACCTCCACACCACGCATAGAGTCACTGTGACACCAGCTTCTCAGCCGGAAACTGGCCATTAAAAGGAAAGTGTTAAACATACTTGTCCTGTCTTCTCTGACAGACTATACGCAAGTCATCTCTAGTTAAAAAGGCAAAGCTCTTCTTAAATAGAAGAACACTGGCTATTAGAGGGAGAGCAGAGGAGAGCACTAGAAACATTACCCACTCTGAAAACTCCAATTAAATAACCAACATGAGCTCAGCTCAGCCAAGCACATCACCAGGCGGAAGAATGGGGAGACAGGTCTTACATCCCGCCCAAGAGCCTGTTTTTTCCCCAAACACAAGAGGCAGCTTCCTCTCCACAGGAGTCACTGGGGTAAGAACCAGTTTTTTGTGCCCCCAGGAGGCATAGACTAGAAACACACAGCGCTGATCATGAAGGGCTGGTGCCCAATCCAGAATCATACTGGGCTTCTACCTACCTTTCCACACACAGGAACTACCAGGGGCAGAGCAGCAGATTCAACAACCATGAGAGGAAACAGACAAACAGGGACATGCTAGGCCCTTTGTCTAGGCCTCGTGGGAGGACACCTCTGTGCAGGGAGCCAGACAGGAAGCTGGACCCGTTCTGCAGGATGACAGACACCTGGCTGAGCCCACACTCAGTGAGCACAGCTGTAGCACCAGGAAGATGTCACAAGACAAAAACACCAAGAGAAACAGCAGCTCCCCCAGACCTATGAGCATGGTTTCCAGAAGTGTCCATCCAAGAGGCTGCAATGTGCCCGGCTCACTTGGCAGGCAAGGCACAGGATGTGAGGGCTCTGCCAAGTTCATGTCTCAAGGGCCACTTCCTCAGAGGAACCCACATGGCATGGCACAGCGAAGCTCAGACAGGGCTTTTCCCATCGACTCTCACGCAGACACCCATGACACCAGAGCACCAAGTTTTCGATTCTGGGAAGATAACCTTTCTTACAACTAATGAAGGGCTGGGAAGGGGCTCGTTTTCTACACTTTGTGGATATAAAGCCAGTGACAAGAAAGAGGAGAAACTACTGGTGCTGCTACAAATGCTTCTTAGACAGAATGCTGAGCAGAAGAGTTAGATTTTCATAAGAGAGAACAAAATCACAACCCCACCACTCAAGTTCAAAGCAATGGACAAAGCCTAATGGCACATGGAGGCTGAGGCAGGAGGATCGCAAGTTTGCACCCAGCCTGGGTAACTAAGCTACTTGGTGAGACTTAGTCTCAGAATAACAAATCAAAAGGGCTGGGAATTTAGTTCAGTGTGGAGGCCCTGGGTTCAGTCCCTGGTACTGAAAAAACAAAACCCGCATTGCTTGCTGATAGAAACAGCATTCAGAAGCACTGTTCCCTTGCACAGGCTAGCAATTAGGGTGTGGGTGAGGAGGCCTCTGCATAATGTTTCACAGCTCCTTCCAGGTGGGTGGTAGCAACACACAGGCATTCACTTTGTAAAAATCATGCAAATGAACTCAAATGGATCACAGACCCAATGCAAGTGAAAACAGAAAACTCCTAGGTGAGAGCACAGGTCAAAACCTTGGGTTTGAAAATGACACTTCAAACCATGCCAGGCACAATCCTTAACCGGAAGAACAGACACTGGGCTCACACAGTCAGGTACTTCTCTGCACACCAGGCTGGTAGGGGGAGGAAGGGGACAAGCCATAGATTAGGAGAAAATATTTGCAAAATGCATGTCTGATAAAGGAGCTGTTTCCAAAATGTACAGATCTGCCCATCTGGGTGTCTCTGAACAGAAGACAGAAAGATGGCAGAGGAGTACCTGGAAAGACGTCCAGCTTCGAGTGTCATTAGAAAACTGCAAACTGAAGCAACTTGGGAAGCATGACACACTTGGAGGAGCTCAAATCCAAAACACCAACCAAACCAAATGCTAGCAAGGACGCAGAGCCACAGGAACCATCTGGAACTGCTGGAGGGACAGACGCATCGCCACAGCCAGAGATATTGATGGCTTCTTAGCAAACTCTGCATACTCTCCCTATATCCGCAGTGACAGTCATATTCTTTGGTCTGTACCCAAGTGAGCTGGAGACATACAACCACTCAAAATCCTGCATTCAAATGTTTGCAACAAATATATTCATCATTGCCAAAAACTAGAAGCAAGCAAGATTGGATAAACTGGTAACTCCATACAGTGGAATATTCTCAGCAATAAAAGGAAATGAGCTACTTTGGGAGGCTGAGGCAGGAGGAACACAAGTCCAAGCCCAGCACTGGCAATGTAACGAACTGGTGATAGCCTGTCTCAAAATAAAATTTTATTTATTTCATTTTTGGCAGTACCAGGGATCTAACTCAGGCCCTTATGCTTCCAACACAGGCAGGGTACCATGTGAGCTAAATCCCCGGCCCTAAACAAATCTTTAAAAACTGGAGGGGTCGGAGGGTTAGCTCAGTGGTTCCGGCCCCTGCTTCGCAAGCACAAGGTCCTGAGTTCAATCCCTGGTAACCACATACAATGCTGGGCGTGGAGACTCACGCCCACCAGCCATCAATAGCACATACCACAGTGCCAGGCGTGGTGGCTCACGCCTGTCATCCCAGCACTCGGGAGGCAGAGACAGGAGGATTGCTGAGTTCAAGGCTTACCTGGGCTACATAGTGAACTCACAGCCAGCTTAAACTACACAGCGAGACCCTGTCTTAAAAAAAAAAAAAAAACTGGACATAAAGCTCAGTGAAAATGCTCTTAGTTCAGTCCCCAGCACTAGAGAAAAAAAGCTCTCAAGCCATAAAAAGACACAGAGGACCCTCAAGTGCACACCACAAACTGAAAGACGGCAATCTTGCACAGGTTGTATGCTCCCAACCACGTGACATTCTGGAGAAGGCAAAACTTCAGACAGTGAACGATCTGGGGTCCCCAGGGGCAGGGTGAAGAGGCAGAGGACAGAGGTACTTGGGGCCAGGATGCTGTCCCATGTGACACTGTAACTGGGGGCACAAGTTGATAGCACTGGCCCAAACCATACAATGCACAGGGGGCCTAAAGCTAACCTGAGCTGCAGTTAAAAACATGGTATCGTGGGCTCGTCAACACAGTCCTTCAACACACAGGTGCAGGGTAGTACTAAGGGAGGACACTGAAGAACTCGGCTCTCATGGAAACCTACAACTAAGTTAAACAAGTAAAATCTACTGTTTTTCTTAATCACAACCTTGAGACTGGGGCGTTTTACTCTGCACACTGTATTTCAAGAACAAAAATCATCTTTTCCGTGAAGTTCATGAGTCTCAATTCTGAACTCAGGCAACTTTTGAGGGCCTGGAAACCACATCTGTCCTGGAAGGAGCCCCCGCTCCACACTATGGCTGCCACAGGGACCCCACACCACATGGGCACAGCACATAGGCCAAGGCTCAGCTATGAAGAAACTGGAGAGAACTTTTAATTTTCTTCTTGGACTCTAACTTACAAGTTAGGGACTTTGACTTTTAATATACAATGGCACGAAAATTTGATTTTGGAGTGTAATCTCTTCAGACATGAACTTGCAAGGAAATTGAATTTGGGGACTTTAATTTCTGTCTGGGAAATTCACCCTGGAAAAGTTTCCATTCGAATCAGTGGCAACTCTAAGTGGCCTCCTCTATTGAATGATCTCCAGGTCAGCATTTACCTCGCCGCAAAACCTATGTGGCACTAACTAGATAAAGATGAGGCGGAACCCGAAGGGAGCAGAATAGGGAAGAGGCCCCTGTGGGTTCACGGGGTGGGGGGGGGGGAGCTGATGCGGATGCACTGTCCTGATTCGCCCTCAAGCCTCTGGGGACAGAAGCGACTGAAGATCCTGGGAGGCCAGCCACAGCTGGTGGCTACACTGGGAGAAGTGACCCTGAGAGGATGGTGGCCACCCTCTTCCTCTTTTGATGTGCAACATCATTATTTAGTTTTAAATAATTACTCATTTCTACTTTGATTTCTTCATCGACCCATCATGAGAAGTTGGATTTTGTTCTGTAGTACTGAGGACTGAACACGGGTGCATCACAATGAACCTCTTTTATTTTTGAGACAGGTCTCAATAAATTGCTAATCTTTCCAGGCTGAGCTTAAACTCGTGATCCTTCCACCTGAAGAGTGCCCTGATTACAAGCATAGGCCACTTTCCTTGGCATAGACGTAGATTTTAAATTAAAAGAAAAATAGCAGATATAAGCATTTGTGAGGGAAGGAGAGACATTTCCAGCGCTGGGGCACTAGAGCCAGAGAATGCCATAAAGCTAGGCTTGTTCTGGTGTCGGTTCTCTTGGCAGAGGGGGAGACTTGCTCAGTATATAAAAAAAAAAATCAATGCTCAGCTCTTCTAAATTCCAAGGCACCCTTGGAAATACTGGATATTCTTTGAAATTTTGTTCTCTGTGCTCTATAACGTCTTCGTTAATTTGTATATTTATTTTTACTGAGAAAAGTATGTCAAAATCACACTGTGGTTGTAGGTCTGTCAATTTCTACTGACCAGTCCATCCATTTTTCGTCCCTGTCTTGAGTTCATGTTAACTCATGGCCTCAGAAGCACTATCCCGGTAAGTTTTTCTGCTGGTTATTTATTAGCCTCCTTTAACTCCAGCATTGTGGTGCCAGAGATTGAACCCAGGACCTTGTGCAAGCCAAATAGCCTACACCAAAGTTATCCTTGACTTTATTTTTCTCTTTTGGATTTTTAAAAAATTTCTATTTGTTTTGGTACATATTTGTAGTATGTAATGATTGTACCACTTGTGGGAAATTGTTATATGCATATACATCTTAATTCCTTTTCCATTCCCTTCTCCTCCTCACCCATCCTCCTCCCCATCTCTTGAAGCCCTTTCCATCTGCAGAAGTTCTACCTCCTTGTTTCTTTTTATTTTGAGCCAGGATCTCATTAGACTTGCCCCAAACTTGGGACCCTCTTGCCTCAGCCTTCTGAGTAGCTACAATGACAGGCCTTTATCACTCTGCCTGGCATTCTTGACTCTTTCATTCGATGTTAATGTTGTCAAACTCCTTCTGCTGGGGTCTGCATCTGAGACGAACTTTCACTGTCTACCTCACAAGGCAGGCACAGTTCAGATCCTAGAGGCATCCCTGAGAAGCCCTTTTACTCACCAAGATAGGAAACTTTAATAAAAATATTTTTCTCAGTATGTTTTTACCCATGGTGATTTAAAACCATTGGTTTAAAATGAAGCCAGAAGGAGGGAAAAAAATGTTGGTCCTATCCTTGGGGGACACCAGGGAGCCGGCTCGGGGTTCATCCTGCCTTTCCTGCACTCCTCCAGGTGGCCAAACAACCGAGCAGGTGAAGCCCCCACCACAGACACACCTGGCTGCCACGCGGAGGGCTCTAGGTGGGAGGGGCCCTCTGCAAGGCAACAGGGACCTCCCCACAAGGTCACAAAGGCAACAGAGCAGCACAGAGATCGGCAAACAGACATCATGGTGCTGCAGAGATAGTGTCTTGCCACCAGCCACAAAGAATTCTGGCCAAATCCAAAAGGCGCGCATCTGGTCACACACCTAGATTTTACCCCCAATTTAAAAGAGATGACACTGTCCCGATACACAAGCAAAATCAGACTGGGACAGATGTTCTACCAGATAACATGGTGCCTTAGTTTCTCATTATTGAGACAAAATAACCTGACACCCAAAGTTAAAGCAGGAAAAGTTTATTTATCTTACAGTTTGTAAAGTTTTCAGTCCATCCTTGGGTGGCTCCGAGGCAAAGGAGAACTAGTTCATAGTGTGCTCAAGGTAGCAAAAGTGAAAGGAACCTTAATGGTTGCTTTCTATCCCTTTTACCTTATTCAGGGTCCTTGGGGGGGGGACAGCTTACACCCTTAATCCTAGTGCCCTCGAGCCTGCACTGCACCATGACTCCATCCCAGCATCACATGCTGTAGATACAGCCATCTCTGGAAAAAGCCCACCTGTGAACACAGTAGGCTTTGGGGGGACAGGAAGACATAAGCCACAATACGTGGCTTCTTCAACCAGTAAATTAAAGAGAAAACAGAACTGGGGCTGGTGACAGCCACTGCAGAAGCCATGCAGGGGGCCGGCTCAGGGTTCTGCCTCATTCCACATGTGCTCCTGAGTTCTGAACATCATTTTCAAATTTAAGAAATTACTGAGGAAATGTCACCACTGGCTATGCATCTGATGGTCTTCAGGAATTATCTTTTATTTTTTTATAGGATAATACTGAGGTCAAGTTTTTTTCAAAAGGACTGTTTTTTAGAGGCTCATAGGAAATATTTATGAAACAAAATGGCAATGTCTGGGATTTGCCTCAAATTAAGCTTGGTCTGAGGGAGGCTCTGGGTGGGCACAGCAGGTGTGGGATGGAGTGCCTACCACACAGGCTGGCACACCACTCACTCACATTCTATCCACATGGCCAACTTTCTGCAGTGCTCTCTTTAGCAGCAACACAAAGCTTTGTCGAGCTTGCCCTTGCACGAGCACTCACCTGTGTCAAAGAATCCATCTTTACTGATGGGAACAAGTAGGTGGGACAGGGAGCCAGAGCCTGGCTTTCCAGCCCCGTCCAGCGGGACCAGCTGCAGGCGTGGTGTGGTCACGGGTGGGAGGCGGTAGAACTGGAAGGTGAAATACACAGTCTTTGGCCACGGTGCTCCTCGGTCATCCTGGGCCACTCTGAATCCAACAACAGCTCAGAATTAATTGAGCAACCACAGCAGGACACCTGCGAGTGACACACACTCAAGCAGGGGGACAAGCGTCACAATCACTGGGGCACAGAGGGGGCGAGCCCGAGACTGGGTAGTGGCCACTGCAGGCACAATGACCCTCCTGGCTAGAGAATGACACTCACACTGCTGCCTGACATCTGGAAGCCAGGGAAACACTGTCCACATTTGAGTTAAGGACAGAGCATTGAGTGAAGCAGGCTTGTCAGCACTCAGTGTCTCTGAGTGAGTCTGGCCAATAGGAAGTTATGACAAGTAGCAGTTTCCAAGGTTAATGAGACAAAAGTGCTGAGGACCAATTGGAGCTTCACACATTGAACACTTGTGTCACATTTTCATAATGTACCCCATAAATATTTACAACTATTCTGTGTCCATTTAGACAGTTGAAAGAATAACTAATTAAGTAACTTTAAAACCAGATAACTCTGCTTAATCTAGCAGCACCTGAACACAGCGCCAGTGAGTGAGGCCCACACTCACACTCCTCAGTGCGGCACCCCACAGGTGCAGACCAGAAACATGGGCTCTACCTGCTGAAGGCCAGGAAGTGTAGCACAATCTCATTGCTCTGCAGACGGTCAGACTCTTCCTTCTGAGGGTCAAACTGCATGGGCTCTGAGGGGTTGACCACTTCGGCGGGCTGCTGGCTGGAGTCCAGAATCTCCAGGAAACCAGAGGACTGCAGGACAGCCATGGTGGCCCTCGAGCACTGGCCTCCAGAGCTGAAACAGGGAGACTCCTCAGCCAGCTCCCGAGAGGACAACAAAGACATGGGATGGTCCACAGCCCCCTACACAGATGGCCCACTGGCCAGTCAGGAGATGCCAGGCACACACTTGGCCCCGTCACTCCCTGCCACACCTCACCTCCTGGTCTGGGTACCCACAACAATGGGGGCATGCAGAGGGGTGAATGGCAGCTCCTGTAAGTGTTCTGTGACAGAGGTGTCCAGGACAGAGGAAGTCTGGCTCAGGTCAGCTTCCAGGTGACAGATCCTGCCCTCCAGCGGGAAGTCCTCCTGACAAAGCCAGGGCCTCAGGTAAGGACACCGAGGACCCCAGCTGTAACACTGAGGATGCTCTGATCAGAGCCATAGGTCATCAGCCTTAGCCACCAGAATACAGGAGGCCCAGTCACACTGTAACTTCACTAAAGCAGCACATAATTTTGGTACAAGTGTGTCCCATGCTGTGCTTGGGCACACTTAACACAAAACAATTACTTGTTTCTATCTGAAATTCAAAGTTAACGGGGCATCCTTTATTTCACAGAACAACCCAATTTGTGAGTCCAAAGAAAAGAGGAAAGAATCACTGATTTGATGAACAGGGCGGCACTGTGGGAGACATCTGATGCCTGTGGTAGTAAATAACCATCAAAAGATGCTGATGGAACAGAAAGGGCATGAGACCCAAACACAGGTAAACTATGGGCAGGGCACCTGGCCAGTGTGTCTGTACACAGCGCTGGTCCCCAGGTGCCCTGAGGCAAAGGCAGGTACCAGGGACCCAGAGCACTGGCTGGACCACCCAGATCAACATACCAGAGGTGACCCTGCACCGAGCCCAGGGTGACCACCAGGAACACATCAGGGCAGCACACCCACCGTACCACGTACATTCTCACATGAGTATTAATGGAGATGTTTGCCCTCAGCCGCCCTGCAGGGTGCAGCCAGAGGTGCTGCGGGTGGGCCAGCTTTGCAGCCCTGGCTGTCTGTGCACCTCGAGGCCAAGGGGATGGCCTGGGCTCCATTGGAAGCCCAGGGAGCTGGGCTCAGCCCCTTACAGCCACAGTGATGCCGTCCCTCCTTGAGCCCAGATACCCGGCAGCTCTGACTGTCTCAGGAAGACCAAGCCTAAGCAGAGCCTACGGCAGAATGCAAACACCACATCCTCCCTCGGTCTCCAGGAAAGAGCAGTGGCAAATGTCTGAAGCACGAGGTGCACAGTGAGCCTCCCACCCACCCTGTCCCCAAAGCCCACAGCATTGAGGACCCACCCAGGTCCCTGGCACCTGACTGAGGACAGCACGGCTGGGAGCCCCAGGCTTCCACACAGCAGCCAGGCTAGGGACACGGAGACACTTACAGTCTGGGGCCGGGAGCTGTCTGGTGGCTGTGGACTGGCTTTGGCTGCATGGCGCCAAGCTGGGGACAGTGGGGAAGCCGCCAGCTGGGACAGTGACAACTGTAAGGCAAAAGAGCTTGGGTGAGGCACTCTCACACTCTTTGGTCATGCATGTGCATATGTGTGCATTCATGTGCACATGTACACACACACGGCGGGGATAACTCAGGATCCAGCCACACAAGGGAGGGACGTCTATAGTCTCCTGGTCAGTCCTAGAACCACTCCTAAACACAGCTGTGGTTCTGTGATCTCTCTAGGACTACAACCTGAACGGAGATACAACTGACACAGGATGGCCAGTGGAGAAGGGGAAGAGTCTCTGACAGACTGGGGCCCTCTGGGCTTCACTCCCATCACATGGACTCCACGGCCTAGGGTGCCTCCCTGTCAGAGCAGTGACCACATCAGTGTCCAGCTGGCTCTGGAGACGCACAGCTGGGGGAGGAAGCCCCACCCAGTACCTCCCCACCATGGCCTCAGATCATCTCGCTTCACCTCTGTCTGCCCCCCACCAGAAGGGGGTCACAGCCCTGAATGGCAGGAACACCTCAAGAAGAAAGGGGAATTCAGGAATAAGACTGGCATGGCACCTGGCACAAGGTAAACTTTCTATGAACTTCCAATCACACCTCAATTGGGAAATGAATGCCACTTTAGAAAGGCTGCCCCTGAGGAAGACTGAGCAGGTGAACAGGGAGCAGGTACAGGCAGAGGCACAGCAGACAGGAGCACCCTCTGGACTCAGCTTCCTTTGCACACAAGAAGCCTGGCCTGGCAGTGAACACCTGTAACCCCAACACTTGAGCCGGCTAGGATGGGAGAATCACGAATTAGAGCCTAATTTAGACAACTTAGCAATACCATGTCTCAAACTAAAAAGTAAAAGAGGACTGGGGATGTAGCTCAGTGCCAAGGTCCGAAGTTCAATTCCTAGTACTGGGGAGAGAAACAGAGAAGCTCCAAATATGACCACAAGAAACAAAAACTGTTCAAGCAGGCACAGTGGTGCACACCTGTCATTCTTGTGCCTCAAGAGGCTGAGGAAGGAGAATCAAAAGTTTGAGCTCAACCAGGGTAACTTAGCAACTGATCAAGGTTGTCTCAAAATAAAACTAAAGGCCAGAGATTTGGTTCACTGGTTTCTGGGTCTGCCTTGCAAGGTCAAGGTCCCAAATTCGATCCCTTGAACAACATATCACAGTGCCAGGTGTGGTGGCTCACCCCTATAAGGCCAGTACTTGGTGGCAGAGGTAGGAGGATTGCTGAATTCAAGGCTTGGGTGGACTACATAGTGGGCTCAGGGCCAGCCTGAACTGCAAAGTGAGACCCTGTCTCAAAAAAAAAAAAAAGCCATGGATTTAGCTCAAGGGGTACTGCGCCTACCTTGGAAGCACAAGAGCCTATGTTCATTCCCCAGTACCATGAAAAAACATCTCAAAATAAAACTAAAAAAGGGTTTTGGATATAGTTGGACATGGAAGTCCTGGGTTCCACTCTCAGTGCTGCAAAAAAAAAACAAAAAACGAAATAGGGAACACCCCACAGAATATCACAGTCCTTTTCTGCCATGCACCCCCGAGCGCTCAGGGACACAGAACTCTGTCAGGGAAGGCACTGAGTGAGCCTCAGAGAGGCTGGAAGTGGCCCATTATGGCCACAGCGCTGGCCCAGAACCCAGCTTCTCAGCTGCACAGCTCGCTGATGACAGTCACAGCTACTGAACTGCTTGACTCCTTCAAGTCACCAGGAGAAACTAGTCATCTCTGACCTCTCTCAAAACCAGGATACAGAGCTGGCAGGGCCACAGGCGGGCCCCAGGGGCAGTTCAGCACTACATGAGGTTGGTCAGGTGGCAGCACCCGAGCAGGAAGAGCTTCTGGCCCCCTCTGAGAAACTCCAGCACAGTGGGGCACCCTAGGCTGAATCCACCACACCAGCTACTGCCCATCTCTCACTCAGTGTGGTAGGTGCTGGTACCCCAGGCCCTGCCTCCTGGCAGGGTGGGTGGGAGAGGGCAGGGACCACGCCTGGGTATCCTCTCAGGAGAACAACAGAGGCTCTGGCTTTGAGAGCTTCAACCACCACAATCTCCAGGGAGCAGATGGCATTTCCCACCAGGGCTGGCACAGCCCCAAATGGCAAAGTGGGCATCAGTAAGTGTCAACAGGAGGCCTGGCAGTGATGAGGCAGCAGGACATCAGGTGGGGGATGGGAAGTCTTCAGGGCCGGGGCCAAGCAGCCCCAGTGCCTCCCCCATCTAGCCCCAGCGCCAGAGACCCCAGGAGACAAATGCTCCACAGAGCCAGGTTTGGGTGCTACTGCTGGAATTGAGAAGTGGAGCCTGGACTTACCCCTGGTCCCATGGGCGAGTCCTGGGTGGCAGCCTGACCCTGGGACGTGGGTGCTAGTGGACCTAGGAGGAAGCACAAGGCAGCAGTCAGTCTCTCAGAAGCTCAGGGAGCCTGAATGACCGGAAGGCCAGGCCTCAGAGCCCTCCTCCACCCAGCTGCCTGCCACATGCTCAGCCACAGCACAGGTACCAGCCCAGCCTGCACAATGCGTCCTGGAGGTACCAGAGTCCACACAGTGGAGGGAGGCCTGTGCTCCATGCTCCAGTGGCCAGAGGGCCCGACTCGGGTCTATCTGTGCAAATCTACCATCTGTCTGGTCCCACCCACCATGGTCACTACTTCCTGTCCACAATGGGGGCTCCTCAGCCAGAGAGGCCAGAGTATGGCTCACAGTGATGTACCCTAGGAGCTCAGCCTTGGTCCCCTGGCCTCAGTCCCCATGCTGTGGAGCTCAGGACAACAGGCCTGTCCACTATGGACATGGCCCACAGCCATGGCACAGGCAGGACTGACTGCCCAAGTTTGCAGCTCTCCATACTATGCACTTGCACACAACATGCCCCACTCTGGACAAAAACAAAGGCCACTCAGAGGAGGCACCAGCTCCGAGTGGCACCTGCCCATTGGCTGATGCACACCCAGGCTACTCAGCAGCTGCCAGGATCCACCCCAGGCACCATGGGCCACCCCAGGTGGAGGGCTCCCCCACCTTTGGTGACCCAAGCACATGCGCCTGCAGCTCACAGTCCAGCACCTCCCAAGAGCGCCTACTTGCCCAGCCCCAAGGCCACAAGTCCAACATGATGGTTCCAGGAACTCTGAACTTCCCAGAGGAGCCTGGCTTCTGGATTTAAGCTGCCCTCCAGGGAGCCCACTTCCCAGGACAGGTCACCTCCTAGCAAATGCTTCTCCACAGACATCTGGGCCTGCCTGGCAGCCCCTGCGTTCCCTCCTGAACAGCACAGGATGAAGTGGGAAAGCTGCCAGGGGAGCTCGGCTTTGTTCCACCCAAAGGAGGACTCGGGGAGCTCTGTAGGCTGGTTCTAGGATGGAGGAAAATTGCAAGAAATGACTTCATTATCCTCCACTAAGAGAAAGCTGCACTTTGAGCCAGGCCACTGCACCTTCGAGGCGACGAGAGCCTGGGGCTGGGCTCCCTGCACTCCAAGACCCAGCAGAAGGTTTGCACAGCCATATCCCCAGGGAGCCACATTAAGACCACAGGTTCAGCAGGAATGGGACCTGGCAGTGCTGTCCAAGGAGCAGCTTCCTGCCCAGGGCACCCGCTGTACTCCCAAGTGACTGGTATGTCAAGAAAGGAAGCAGCTTTCAGGATGGGGCTCACTGTCACCTCTACCACGATGCCCCTGCCAAGACCAGCTGCTCCGAGGCAGGCACCACGCAGCGAGCCTCCGCAGCCTCTTCTCCCTGAGTGCACCCTGAAAGTGGGGCTCCTCCCCAGGTGCTCAAGAAGAATGTAGAGACCCCAGGATGCACTTTCCACAGTGGGCCAGCAGCTCAGGCCACAGGAAGGGACCCAGTCGGGGTCCTGCAGTCCCAGTGCTGACGGCCAGAGACAGGGCCCCTTCGGTTTCCAGAGGCAGGCCCTCTGTCTCCCGTCTGCACACTAATTTTCCCTGACACTCTATTACTCTCAAGTCAGTCTCTCATGTGTTGAAGCCACTGCTGACAGAACCTCGAGTGTCCACTCCAGTCTTCTGTCAATGCAGCTTCAAGTAGCTCATGTGTTCACACTTAATGAAGCCCAGGCCTTGGGAGGCCAGGCCGGGCCTGTGCCCTGACCACAGCTGGGCTGCTGTGCGTCCCGCTGACTACCCGAGAACTCCGAGGCTGCAGCCTCTGTCTGTGGCCTGCTCCAGGAAGTGGGAATGGTCCTTGGCCAGCCCTTCTCCAACAGTGTTCTGCGGCCCCCAGGGCGAAGGTTCTGCAGGAGGCACCTGAGCCAGGTGGAGCCTGAACTGCAGAGACCTCGACTCCTTGAGCTGGACTGAGCAGAACAGAACACACTGTCCCAGCGTCAGCACCAGGAGAACAGACAGGCACACAGGAAGCTCTGGCCACACTAGCTCCCGCCTCGTGGCTGTCCCCTTAAGTGGGTGCCAGGGTTTGCTTCAGGCAGAGTCACGCCCCACAGGGATAGCAGATAGGGATGGGGATGGGGCATTGAGGCATGTGCAACCCTCTCACTCTGGCACCCCCCCACCCTGCTTAGCACCTCAAGGGGCCCTGGGGAGTGGTGTACAGTGTCTGTCACCTGCACCAGGTGTCACTGAGCAGCCACTTGTCCTCTCAATCAGTGCACTTCTCAATGTGCAAGTTACACTGCTCTTTGAAAAGGAAAAACAGAAACAAAGAAAAGGAAGGACAGTGGTTTTACCACCTTTACTGTTCTGGTCACTGATCCATTATCTGAAAAACACCTTGCAGCCTTCGAGCACTCAGCTCACCGTGATGATGTCCGGACAGCTGACACAGGGCAGGTAGTAGCCTCTGCAGGCTCGCACACCGGACTCACAGCAGCAGAGAGTGGAGACATGGGCAGGGTCCGGTCCCCAGGAATCTCCCACAACCGTGGACGCAGCAGGACGAGGGGGCGCTCGCGAGGACAGTGCCTGGCCTGCTTCGCTGACAGGTCGGTTACAGACAGGAAGCCACAGCCCCAGCGGGAGTGAGCGGGGCCAGAGGAGGCCGTTGCCCAGCAATGTGCAGCCATTTGGAAGGGGCAAGGAAAGGGCAGCCAGGCAGGGAGGGAGGCAAGGAGGGCATGGCCAGGACAGATGCAGTCAGTGGACCCTCAGAAAAGACACAAGCCCGAGAGTTTCCTGTGCACAGACGTGACAGGATGAATCAGCAGCTAATGGCACTCCAGACACTAACCATTCATAAGGCAAGCCCATCAGAAAGGCCTTTATGCCCAACTATTTCTGGGTAAAAAGTCATTCTTCCTAAGGCTTTGATCACCGGAATGGGAAAATGGGAAAAATCTAAGAAGAAATAAAAAGATCGCATAATGGAGTGGGTGTGGGTCTCTGGGCTGAATGTAGCCCCCCAGGGCAGCTGAGAACAGCAGCCACAGGCAGCCAGTCAGGCTGGGGTGGGAGTCCTGTGATCCACCAGAGCCCCCACCAGGGTCACGGGGTCACGGCAGGGTGGGGGTCAGGAGCTCCTGACCTGCATCAAAGCTCACTGGCAAACTGCACCCTTAAGACTCGCTTCTCACTTGCACTCCTTTGTGAACGGCTGAGCAGAAGCAACCTGACGGGCTTTCACCCTCCCTGCCTGCTCCATAACCGACTAGATTCCCAGGCATGGCCAGGGATCAGCTCGCTCCAAAGAACCAACGGCAGGCAGCAGCACGAATGCAGATGCGCGCAGCCTGGGAAACACCGAGGTCACATGTTTGTAATGACCCCTGCTGCAGGGATGGGCTCAAGTCTAGTGAGCAAGCAATCCCAGATTCCGGCACCAAGGAACCTTCAAAAGCAAAATATGGGTCAAGGAAATTCTGAGTCACAAAAAATAAAGACACAGTGCCCTCTAGTGGCTCTGTGCGCGCTCCTTTGTGCTGGGTGATGAATAAACCTCTGCTCCCTGGCAATTTTATAGGAAAAATAAAAGGATTATTCATAACAGAAAGCCAAAGTACCTCACCTAAGGTGACAGCCACATATCATTAAGATTTCCAAAGGAACCGTATAAGTTGTTAAAATATTGAAGTGCAAAAAGTTTCCATCATAAGTTAAAACACTAGTGGGTATTTAAAAGTCTCTTATGCTGGGTCTTGAGAAGCAATGTCTTCAAATGCCTGGAGCCCGGGCTGGAGGCAATCATATTAGCATGACACAGGTGCAACCATAAATCTAAATTAAATAAGCCAAATGGAATCAGCACCGTTTTGCCACGGTACCTTTGCTCAATGGCTCAATTTCCGACCCTTCCAGTAACCACAGTAGGCTCCTCCCTGCCAGATGGGTGGCGCGTCTGTTCGGCACAGACCGCAAAGGCCCAACTGCTCTGTATCTCAAGTAAAACTGCTGCTGGACGCACCCAGTGGTCAGGGACAGGACCCACTCCCGGCTCTCCACTGCCAGCCCAGCACGCCCAGCTGCTGCAGTCACCCTTCCCTGCCACCAGACAGTGGCCGTGGAACACAGACCGCTGGGCACTGGCCTCTGTCCTCACATGGTGGGAAGGCTGCAGGAATGGTGGTGCCTCCTTGCTGGCCAAGGAACAGGTGCAGAGCAGCGGACAAGGCGTGACCTGCAGAGTTAGAGGAGGCCTGCGTTCCAGCTTGGCCCTGCGTCAGGCCAGCCTGGCTCCCCTGCACCCACACTCTCTTTGGAATCGTCTTCCAGCCCATCCCTGTCCCTGAGAGTGTGGGACCCAGGACCCAAGGTCCCCAGACATACCCCATCGACTGTCCAGACCAAGGGCAGGGGCACAGCAGAACAAGGAGCTCCATACTCAGGACACTGCTGCACCAACCGAGCCAAATAGCTCCTGGGATTCCTGAGCCCAGGGTCACCTGGGAGCCCTGGGGTCAGCACAAGGGCAAACTGCTAGAAGGAAGTCAGCTCTGATGAAAGGAGAGCTGGACGGGCAGAGGATGCGTCACAGGGAGAGGCAGACAAGTAGAGTCTGTCTGGCATCCCGTGAGGGCCAGAAACCACCACAACTGATGTCAGCTCGGCCTCTGGGCCTCTGTCACACAGGGCAACAGACACCTCTTGTTCAGGCTGCTCTGAGGCGGATTCTGTCCTCTGCAGTGCTCTGCCTGGGACTGGACAGTGAAAAGATGAGCACAGCAAAGCCTCCAGCCAGATACCCCACTGTAGTCCTTAGGGCTGGACATATGCCTCCTGTCCCCTTCCTGCTCACACAAGGACATCTCCCTGTCCCCTGTGCCTAGGGGGACATGTGGCTACCTGCAGCCAGCAAGGCAGAGAAGCAGCATGCCCCTCCCAGGCCAGACCCTTCCCTGGAGGGACAAGGTCCTCTTGAGCCACCTACTCTTTCTGTGACCAACAACATTCAAAATGGCACCACCATATGTGTCCAGGTTGAACAAAGCCAGCTCCAGCCACAACCAATGTGCAGTGAAAACAAGAGGTAAACTGTTCTGCTTTAAACCACTGAGATTTGGGGTGGGGTATTTATTACTTAGCAGAGCTGACCAATATACTCCAAGAAGCAGAGGGAAAGAAGAAATGTAGACAATACAGATAACACACTACTATATAAAATAAATAACACAGAGCTATGGGAAGCTATTCCATGTGTGAGACTCTTGGGCTGAGCTTCAATGCTCAGTAGATGTTTCCCCAAGAAAAGGCCAGAAACATTTAACATTGTTCTAATGTGGGACTATTTTAAAACACTTTGAATTCTAAGTAAAAAGGAAACACAGGGCTGGGGATATAGTTCCACAGTAGCCAGCATGCTGAGTCTGATCTTCGATGCCTGCTCCCCAAATAAGACAACTTGGAATCAATAGTTTTAGAAATAACAGAACAATACATTAAAACCTATGAAACAGGGTTGATACTATACTTAGAAAAGAACTGCAAAACCTTAAATGTTTTATTATTGAGTAAAAAGAAAACAAGTTAAGCATTCATTTTTTTTTAAATGTGAAGAAATTGAGGGGATGGAATTGAAAGCAGAAGCAGAGAAAGTTGAAATTAATTAAAAATAAAGATAAGAGTTGAGATGTAAAGAACAGAGCCAAGAAGCAAGTCTGAAAGTTGGTTCTCAAGAGTAGAGGGTGATGCAGTCACTGGTCACCCTCAGATCAGCCACCCAGAAGGAAGCAGCTTGGCTCTGGGGAAGACACCGGAAAGGAACAAATACCAGCACAAATCAGAGTCCAGAACTGGACACAACTTCCTTGCACAGCCTCTCTAGAAACAAGATAAAGTTGGCCATTTTCTTGATATGATCATTACTCTGAAAGGAACAGAAGATAAGGTGAAAAATGTAAACAGACCAAAATCATAAGAAGAAATTAAATGGTTGACAAAAACTGCCTTCAAAAGGCAGCAGGTTCCTGGTGCTGTCGCAGGCTCAGTATATAGGACCTTCCAGAGTCAGGGCCTGTCTTCTGTCTGGACCATTTCAGAGCCCGGCAGAGCCTGGAAAGCCACCTCCTGAGAAAGATGAGAGGAAAGCTACAGAGCAGGGATCTACAGATTATGGCCCGAGATCAAATTGTGTGTTTAAATAAAGTTTTATTGGGACACAGCCAGGTTCTCTCCTGTTCCTGTCATCTTACAGGGGGTTTTTTTCTTTTCTTTTTTTTTTTTTTTTGAGACAGGGTCTCGCTTTTGTAGTTCAGGCTGGCCCTGAGCTCACTATGTAGCCCAGGCAAGCCACCGCGAACTCAGCAATCCTCCTGTCTCTGCCTCCCGAGTGCTGGGATTACCACGCCTGGTACTGTGATATGAGGTATTGATTGCTGGTGGGCATGAATCTCCACGCCCAGCATTGTATATAGTTACCGGGGATCGAACTCAGGACCTTACGCTTGCGAGGCAGGCGCCGGAACCACTGAGCTAACCCTCTGGCCCTCATCTTACAGCTTTCAGGACATATAGAGATGACAGATCACCTCACCCTAGAAGCCTACAACACTTATGATTTGGCCTTGACAGGAAAACACTGTTGGGCTCTGCACAGGTGAACATGACTGGACAACAGAAATCTCAAAGGCAAGAACACTGGGCATGGCGGGAGAGCTTCCAAGTGATACTCTGCCTCCCTGTCCTGCTTTGTGCTTTGGTTTTAATTCCATGTTTCCCTGAAAATAAGACCTAATGGCCTTTAAGAATAGAGACCCAAAACACCAGCCCCAGTCAGCCGCCCCTCGCCTTAGCTGCCTCTCAGAGCAGCCACAGAACAAGGGAACAGGGAGGTAAGATCTTCTTTAGGACCCTGGCCATCACCACAGTAACAACTGCCTAGGCTATTTTCAGAGGAACGTGGTAGACTTGCACACCAGGCTGCGGCATGAGCTAATCTCTCTCTCTCTCTCTCTCTCTCTCTCTCTCTCTCTCTCTCTCTCTCTCTCTCACACACACACACACACACACACACGGACAGTGGCCAGGCCCCACCCTACCTATTTCTGCACACTGCCGCACTACTGGGCTTGGGGGCTGACATGATTTCTCATTTTACTCTGCAGTTCCCTGACCACCATGACACTGAGCACATTTTCACACATTTATTACTGTTTCTGGCTTCTTCTCTGCCAATTTTCTCTTTGTATCCTACATTCATTTTTCTTCCTCTCTCCTCTATGCCACATTGATTTGGAGGAACTTTTTCTATCATCCTTCTTTCTAATCTAATTCTAAATTTAAAATTTCTAAAGCTTTGTTTGTTTAATGCATCTGGATTTATTCAGCGCATGATAGGAAAATTAGGACAAGCACTTGTGCCTGCTCCACCCAGAAACGCCTGCTCATCCCCAGGACAGACTGTGAGCGCCTAGCTGCATGCCATTGCCGAGGGACACAGGCTCCTGGCTTCCGGTGTCAGTGCAGCATCACAGCAGTGACACAGCTGTGACTGGGTCAGGAGGCCGTCAGGAAGGGGTCTGTAGAGGCCTCCATGCTCCTCCACAGGGGCCGGCAGGGCAAGGGCAGGCGGTGGTCCCAGGGTGTGGAGCAGGCCAGGGGCAGGGCCCTGGGCGGGGAGACCTGCATTCCCGCCTCTAAGACCCGTGTAAGGCTTCCTTCTTTGAGAAGCATAAGAACTTAAGGTTGCATAGTTTGAAGACACCTAGATCGAGGTAATCTGTTACAGCAGCCAGAAGAACTCACACATGCCTTTCTGAAATGTCCCCCTCTGTCCCCGTCCCCCCACTAAGTACCAAATTCCACATCGGTTCCATGAGGCTCTCATTCCTAGAACTTGGCAAAGCCTGCAAATCAGCAAAGGTGAAACCTCCCTTCTTCAAAAGTGCCTTGGCAAATTGTGACTTAATTTTTAAAAATAAAGCTCAAAAGAAAGTAAGTGTTGTATGTGGGGGAAACTGATTCCAGAAAACAGGGTGGTGGGCTAATGAAAACCAAGAAAATCCTAAAGCCCCTGGACTCTCAGGGAGGGGGGTCAATAGGCACTGGATGCGAGAGAGAGAGGAGAGCAAGTTCTGGGGTGCTGCCACACACTGGGGGCTGCGGCTCTCAACAGTGTACTGGGAGGCACTTCAGAAGGTCCTCACCACAAAGGGCCCTGACTTCCTGGGTCCTCACGCCTGGAGCACCGACCATCCCCACAGACATGCAGCACCCTCGTGTGCCGACTGAAACCAAACTGAACAACAGGACCAGAGCTGACAAAGATCCCGGAATTAGCACATGAGGGTGGTAAAGGAGTCAACACTGTACTTAAAATGGAAATTTTCCTGAAAATTTCCTGTGTGCTTGACAGAAAGGTGCCCACCACCAGCCACTCGAGCGACTCGGCAGACCACCTGGCCATGCTCCGGGGAGGGCACCACAGATTCTGGCTTCTTTGCCAATTTTCCCACAGAAGCCCGGCTCACACACCCAGAAGGGTGATGCACACAGCAGGGAGAGAAAACGGAGACCAAAAAACAGGCAGTTAAAGGCTTCAAATATGCCGCTTCTATGATGGGGAAAGGACTCACAGAGCGGCTTGTCCACAGCAGTCAGCTTCAGTTTGGTGCCTGAATATTTTTAGCCATCTCAGAAAATTACAGGTCGTGAAACAGAGGTCAGGACCTCAAGCTCTGGTTGAAGAAGGACATGAGCTGCTCCTGTCCTTGGAAAGTTAGACTCAGCAATCGCTTCTCAGCCTTTTGGCTAAGATCAAGTGTAGACTCAGCAAGACCCGTTTCTGTGAGCCACAGCCTCAGCTCCTGAGGAAAACCACCCTTGGGGGCAGAACCACGGGCACCTCCCTACCAGGACTCAGGAGCCACAGCCATGAACAGTGGACACGTCCTGCCTCACTGGGCACCACAGTGGCACATCTACCCTGACTGCCCTCTTCCCAGCAAGAAGGCCAATGTGACCCCTGTGTCCCAGGTTGGGCTCCCCCTCAGTGGTCAGGGGAACCCTAAGGCCCCCCACAACTTTGCCTCGGCAAATTTTGACTATGATTTGTTTTTAATTTTTAAATGCAGGCTAGGGCCCAGGGGACAGGCCCTGCGCCAGATCCCCAAACCTAGGGACACCCAGCCAGAGCTTTGCGGGCCCTGTACACCTGCGCGTTGTCTCCACCCTGGGCACCAGCTCGGTCCCTCTGCCACAGCCTCAGCCCCAGGTCCCCGAGTCACACACGCTGCTTCCAGGTGAGCAGAGGACACTCCACCAATAGTGCAAGAAAACCAAGAAAGTCCTGAAGCCCGAGCTGGCACTGGGGTCTTCAGCAACTAGACCCTCAGGCTGGGCCTGCTGGACACCCAGGGGCAGGTGATGGCACCAGGAGAGCTGTACCACGGTGCCAGCTTCTGAGACAAAGGCCGACTCCCTGGCTCGCACACAGGCTGTCTGCGGCCTGGCAATGCTGTGACGGCCGGAGTTCACACTGAGGAAGAGGAAGACAGGCACCCTGTGTGCTTGGGAACCCAGCCAAAGGGACACTCACCTGAGGGGGACCGGGGTGGCCTCCTGCAGGGCTGCCGCTCCGCCCAGGGGCTATCAGCACATGCCGTGGGGCTCTCTGGGCTCCCCTCAGGGCTCAGCGAGAACCGGAATTGCACCGTCCCTGCCTCTGCCTGCTTCACCTGCAACAAAGCCAACCAGACATGAGGCACTGCCCTGCTCAGTCACACTGGGGACGCTCCAGCCAGCGTGCCAGCCATGGAGGCCAAGTAAGCTCAGACTCAGTGCACATAAGGCAATTAATCGAGGATAAAAACAATCCACTGTGGCGCTAAAATCCCCTAAGATCATACTGGATATTCCAGAATGGGATTTAATCAAGTAGAAATACATTTTCAATATATTTAATAAGTTCCAATATATTTAACTGCTTAATTAACACATAAAACTGACTTTTAATGTTCTGGGTAGTTCGACGGGTTTGAAGGCACAAATGCAGGCAATCAGCACCAGGCAGGGTCCAGGCCCTCAGAGGCCACACACACACCCCAACACCACCCACCTTTCCAGCACCAGCCAGGTCTTGCAAGACTATCATGTAAACAAAGCCATAAGACTTAGAAACAGAACACTTCTTCTCCTGGGAATTGAACCCAGGGCCTGTCACATGTCAGACAAGTGCTGTACTTATACCCCTGGCCTTTTAAAAAATTTTTATCTTGAGACAGGCTGTCTCACAAAGCTGCCTAGCCTGGGCCAGAATTCGAAATCCTCCTGCCTCAGCCTCCAGAATAGCAGAAATAATAGGCATACACAAATACACCCAAGCTACAACATGACTTGAGGTTCGCTCTTTCACTCAACATGGTGCAGAAAGTCATCCAAGCTGTAGCACACATATTAACAGTCTGCTCCTTTTCATTGCTGAGTAATATTTCACTGTGTGGATAGTGCCCTGGTTTCTGTATATCACTGGTGAAGAGCAGCTTGGTTTTTTCCAGGTCACTGACTACAAACCCAGCCTTAGTAAAGTGGGGCGTAAACATTCTTGAATAAGCCCAAGTCTTCATTTCTCTAACACGCACCCTACGATTTACTTCGGGACTATTTCATAACTATCTGCCAGCCCCTTCCCCAGGGGCTCACTACAGTGGCTAACACAGCTTTCTAGTACCTTCCAGCTATGCAGCCTCACTCCTCCGCCTTCCCTGTCCTTTCTCAAAACTGTTTCAACTCTTCTAATCTCTCTGCCCTGCCTTCTGTATTTTACAGTCCCCTGTATTTGTTCATATCTCAAAAAAAATTTCTGTGGGACTTCACCTGAAATTGCATTCAATACATAAGTGGAGAGGAGAGCTGGCTTGGCTGTGATGTGTCCACTGAGACAGAGAGCTGTTCCGCCTTCTGTTCTTCCGTATTCTGATCTCACCTGGGCAGAGCCAAAGTGAGCCACAGCATCAGAGGACAGCTTTCCGGTGCTCAGCACATGGACCCCAGCATGTGTTTTGTTAGCTTTTATTTGCTCGGAGTTCTTCTCACATGTGAGGCTGACTCTTGTCCAGGGCTTTTTCTGTGACAGCTGCTATGAGCATATGGCTTCTTCCCCTCCTTCCTTCCTTCCTTCTTTCCTTCCTTCCTTTAGCTGTTACTCCAGCGAGCTACCTCTATGGACTCTGCAGTGGGAAACAGGCTTCTCTCCAGGCGGGAGCCCCCCACTGCTCATGGTGACTATCCTTTTTACAGGATTCTATTTGCAAAGACTCTGCTTCAGTATTTTGCATCTATCGAGCAGAGGCCCTCACTGGTTCTGATGAAGGTGCGTCAGCATCACTGTCAACTGGGGCTCTCCCCACCTCTTCTGTTTTCCAGAGCAAACTGTATAAAACTGGTGCTATTTCTTCTTTCAATGTCTAGGAGAATTTGAGATGAACAGGCTGGATATCTGTTTCCCTGGAAGAGGCTGAACAATGACTTTGATTTCTACACGGGTCACTGAAGGACTCAGGTTATCCACCTGACCAGGGTTCGCACACGGCCACTGACAAGAGTGACGTTCACTCTCCACTGCTGAACGCACAGACTCTCTCAGCCTTGCTGTGTGGTGGGCTGTCATACCTCCTCTTTTGCTCCTAACACTGTCATTTTTGTCCTCTCCTTTTTTCTTTGCCATCTTGTCAGAAGCTCATCAATTTTATGGCTCTTTTCAAAGAATCAGGCTTTCTGCTTTGTTTGGTGTTTTTTTTTTTTTTTGCCATTTTTTAACCCACTGTGTTTCTGTTTTTAATTTCAGTGGTTTCTGCTCTTTACTATTGATTTTCTTCCTCGCTTTAGGTTTATTTTGCTCTTTCCAGTTTCCAAAGGCATTAAATAAAACATTAAGTTGATCTCAATTTTTTTATGTTCCAATATAAAGACTTGGTGCTACAAATTTCTATCCAAGCATGATTTAGCTACAACCTACAGATTTTGCTCTGTTATGCTTCTACCTTTGTTCACATAAAGTATCTTCTGTTTTCTCTTGAGGTTTCCACTTGGACTTATGGATTATTTGGAAATCTATGGCTTGCTAAATTTTTTGTTCTCTTTTGTTTTTAGACGCTAGGTCTTGCTTTGCAGTTCAGGGGCCCTTGAGCTCACTGTGTTGGCCTCAAACTTGAAGCAATCCTCCTGCCTCAGCCTCCTGAATGCTGAGACAACAGGACTGCACCACTACATTAATATATTTAAAGTAAAAAGCTTCTTTTTTTATAAACCTCTGACTTTACAGTGACCATTTACACCACTGACAATGTAATTATTAGTACATCTGGATTCAGGACTATTACTTTATTATTACATATTACTTCTGGGGTTTTTTTTTTTTTTTTGGTCTCATTTCCCCTTACTGTCTTCTTTTTAATTACCTCATTTTATCTATCTGTTGGGCCTTTAACTATTTCTTTGTATTTTATTTTAGTGACTTCTCAAGGTTTTAAATATAAATTTCTCTCAGACATAGTGGCATGTTTGTAATCCCAGCATTCAGGAGGCTGAGGCATGAGGATCAGCCTGAGTTCAGGGTCAGCCTAGTCTACACACTGCATTCAAGGCCCCCCTGAACTATAGAGCAAGACCTTGCCTCAAAAACAAATAAAAACAAAGTCTCAAGACCAGACTTTCTCTCCTCTTCATTTCCAGGGTCCTGCACCCCTGATGTTCCATATTTCCAATGGTACCCTGTCTTCCCTCTGGAGAACTCATCAGACAATCCTTTGGAAGATGCCTACTGTGGATGAATTCTCTTAGTTCTCACTCAAGTGTCTCTCGCAGGTGTCTCATATCCCTTCTGGGGTGACAGATGTCTGGGTGCCAGGTCTTCTTGCTCACAGTTTTTTGTTTTTTTTTTTTTTTTTTTTTTTGGCTTTTTGAAGACAGGGTCTCACTTTGTAGTTCAGGCTGGCCCTGAGCTCACTATGGTGCCCAGGCAAGCTGCCGCGAACTCAGCAATCCTCCTGTCTCTGCCTCCCGAGTGCTGGGATTACAGGCGTGAGCCACCACGCCCAGCATTTTTTTTTTTTTTGGCTTTTTGATTGCTCACAGTTTTAAGTGTTCTTCCACTGTCTTTCATCGTTTCTGACAAAGAATCCATAGTCATCCAAATTCCTCGTTCTCTTTAAGAAAGGCACCGCTTTCTATGGATAATTTCAAGATTATTTTATTATCTTTAGTTTTTGGCAATTTCTAACAAATCTGGGTGTGAATCTCTGCCTTTCTCTTTGGGGTTCACTCACCTTCTCAGCTCTGTAAGTTTCTGAGTTTTGCCAAACAGAGGATCTTTTCAGTGATTACTTTAGATAATTTTTTTCTGCATCACATGCCTTCTCCTCTACTGAGACACCACAGGTGCAGGGTCAGTGTCTTTGGAACTGTCCCACAAGGCACTCTATCTGCTGTCTTCCAACACATCTCTCTCTGCTGTTGAGGTCGGACTGATGCTATTGATTTATCTTCATGTTCATGACTCTTCCATCAGTGTCCTGTTAGGGACCTTAAGTAGTGAACTTCACTTTTGGTTATTTCATGTTTAGGCCTAAACTTTCCACTCCCTTCTCCTTTATATCTGCTTACTAAGACTTCCCATCTTTCCATTTATCTCAAGAGTGTTGGTTCTTACTTACTAAAGCAATTTTTTTTTTTTGAGACAGGGTCTCACTTTGTAGTTCAGGTTGACCCTGAGCTCACTATGTAGCCCAGGCAAGCCTCGAACTCAGCATTCCTCCTGCCTCTGCCTCCTGAGTGCTGGGATTATGGCGTGAGCCACTACGCCCAGCACTGTGGTATGTGGTACTGATTGCTGGTGGGAGTGAGTCACCATGTCCAGTATTGTTGTATGTGGTTACCAGGGATTGAACCAGGGACTTTGCGCTTGCTAGGCAGGTGCTGGAACCAGTGAGCTACATCTCCAGCTCTACTAGAGCATTTTTATACTGGCTGCTCTAAAGTCTCTGTCCAGTAGTTCTGTCCACTGTGTCATCTCAGTGTTAGTGGATGTTAAATGTCTTTTCCTCAAAAGTGGAGATTTTCCCAGCTCTTTTCATCCCATTTAATTTTAGCTGGTATCCTAGAGATTTTGGATACCACATTAAGAGACACTGAGGGTGATTTAAACCTCATGAAGAAAGGCTGTTGATAGTTCTGATAAGCAGAGCTCAGCTCTGGAGGCTCAGCCTGGTTTTCAAGCAGTGTCCTTTGGGCTATGGGTACCAGGTCAGGGCCACTGCTGATGCCTGTGTGGTGTCCCATGGTTTCCCTGGCACACACACCTCCTGTGGGAGTCTGCTCCAGCTCTGGGACCTGCTGTTCAGACTGAGTCCCACACACCTGTGAATCTGGGTCCTGTCACCCAATTTAGGCTGCTTCTGAGCTACCCCTCAGTGCTGTCCCTGGGTCCTCATGGTTCCCAGGGCCACTGGGTTCTCCAGCCTGCCCTGTCACACTTCCTGAGGCTGACCCGAATTAGGGACAAGCAGCAAGACGATGTGGGGGTTTTTGGTTTTCGGTTTTGTTTGATTTTGGTTTTTTGCTTTTTGAGACAGGGTCTGACTATGTAGCTCAGGCTGACCTTGAATTCTTTGTGATCTTCCTGCCTCTGCCTCCTGAGTTGCTGGGATTGCAGGCGTGAGCCACCACTCCCAGCTCACCAGCGCTTTTGTTTTGTTTTTTGTTTTTGGTACCAGGAATAAAACTCAGGACCCTTCACTTCCCAGACAGATGCTGTACCATTAAGCTACATCCCCAGCCCAAGAAGATGCAGTGGAGAAGACAGGGAGGTGGGAGGGGTTAGGGCCACATCCATCCTCACTGGAAGTGAGTATGTGACATCTAAAACCGATAAACTAAGAAATTGTAATGAAAGCACACTATCTAGAAACAAAGGTTAAATATCAAAAGTCACAGCCAAGAATTGCAAATGGCAGCTCTCAGCAATACAAATTTTTTTGTAAAACACAGTTATTTGCTCAGGAGAAAAAGACAGGAGTTATTTAAGAGGAAAACATAATCATGATGTGCTTGTCTCCCAGTAAACAACAGTAAAATAATCATTTGTGACATAAATCCTAAACTCCACTTGGTCAAAACCTGCAGGGTATCCTAACACTCATGCTCTGTCCTCCTCCTTGCCCGCTAATTCCACACACCTGGGGGCCTGCAGGTGCCCGAGGGTTCCCTGAGTGGATGCACAGCTCGGGGATGACCTGGCCCCCTGGGCCAAGCAGGGCGAGGACACCCAGGTTACCAACACCTCTACCCTGATGGCCACCAGGGCCACAAGGAAGATGGCAGAAGCCAGGCCTCCCGGCACAGGGCTGATCAGGGCCACAATGTGAATGCCATCTAGCTCTGTCAGTTCTACCAGTTTAGGGCAGGACCATGGCAAGGCCATGACCGTACACGCTGTGGACTGGCTGTCACTGACCACAGATGACAGAAGCCAGGGCAGTTGCGGGACTTCTCCGAGAACAAGGCGGCCCCCGCCAAGAAGCACGGCCCAAACATGAGCAGCCCTGAGGCCAAGAACCCAGGACACAGATATGGCACTGCTCACGGAGAACAGCAGTCTTGGCCATGCTGGTGCCCAGGACAGGGCACCTCGTAACACTCGGGCTGCACACGGAGTGTGCCCTTGAAAATGAGGGCAGTGACCAGCCAAGAAGGAAACAGAGTAAATACACACATTTATACACATGTTTGTGCACACACACACACACACACACACACACACATGACGCGGGGGAGCGCGCAGGAGAATGGCAATGCCCTCAGGATTTCCACTGGCAATTTTATAATCAGGGCTCCAGCTAGACCATGTGGGAATCAGCACAACATGGGCCTGTAATGAGAGGCCTTCCTCATAATAAGAGAAGCTGCACAATCAGCTGTTCCTTTATTCAAGTCCCCAAAGCACTACCCACATCGTAAATAACAGCACTGAAAATAATATCTGTTGCTGGTGTCAGCACAGAAGTGACATACTGAAACAGCAGGTATGGTCCCCTCCCCAAGGAATGAGACAATGGGCCGGGAAAGGCTCTGTCTGCCCTGCTGACACAGTCCGATTTCAGGACTGCAAGGGCCCAGCTACACCTCAGAGGGTCGAACAGATTCTGTGGGTACCTGTGAAGGACCCTCTGTGGGCACCCACCCACAGGTGAGGCAGCCCAGGGATGAGGTCCCTGTGCCCACTTCATCCTGCCCTGCTTTGCCTTTCCAGATGGGAGTTCAGGGACAGTTGGTTCAGAATGTTTTCAAACCCTGGGAATTCCTGCGGTCAACACAGCTGACCAAGCCGTGACATGATGGACAGGTCACAGAGACAACCCGGGGAGGGGAGCTGAATGCCAACCCCTGGGGCGAGCTCACCCCACTGCTCACTTGCCTGACAGGCCCCGGGGAGGCCACCATCCCAGGGACCACAGGGGTCACCGGCAGGTGCCAAGGTCATTATCTGAGTTTACACCTGTCTGGGACTCAACCATCCTGTTTTGACTTTTCCAGGGCACATCCATGACAATCCATGAACACTTCGTTCATGAAACAGCTGCAAACATTAGTTAACTTCCAGTTTGGCAAATGAGCTGGTCAGGAACCCTCTGGAGAACAATTCCATGTAAGAAGCATTGGGTTACCTCCTCAGGGCTCCGGTTGTCCGAGGGTACCTTGTAGGCCAAGCAGTGCGAGGGGTTGGGCCCAGCCCCACCCTGCAGAGGCAAGGTGACCCTGCCATCACTGGCCTCCAGCTCGGGGCTCCAGACAGCCCAACGGACCATGCGCATGCACGCCAAGTTGGACAAGGAAGCCACCGATGCCACCTAGAGTTGAAACAAAGCACATTGTGTGTGAGTTATCACAAAACCATCAGGAAGTCAACAGACTAGTAAAATTTAATCAGAGCCCAGGGAGCAAGGGGCCCAGGCCACCAATCCCATTTTACAAAAGGAGGAACTGAGGCAGGGAGACACAGCAGCCAGCCAGCAGTCCAACCAGGACCCCTTCCCATCCTTCTCCAGCTCAAGGAAGCAATGGCTCCCCCAAAGTCCAACACTGCATCTGTGGCTCCCCTGTCCCCATGGGGGTATGTCTGGAAGTTTCTGAACACTGTACTTCCTCAACTCTGTCAGGAGACTCCCAAGGAAAGCACTGTACCCAGAGTGACGAGTACAGGGTAGACTCTAAGATGATCAGCACATTTTCTGCCATACATGCCATGAATGTGACTCTACATGGCACTGGGAGGTCAGAGAGCTTGAGCTCTAAGTGCTGTGCCTTCTCCCTGCTCCATCTCTGGTCACAGGAAAGGAAGGACCCTGAGGAGACTCTGGGTCAGCAGCACAGAGAAGGAAGTCACTTCCAATGGCTCTGGCCCAGAGTTTTTTAAAGTTGCCCCTTTTTTTCATTGCTTTTAAGTAATAGGGAGAACACAGCTGAGCTTAGGACTGAGTTGGAGATGGGTCATCACTCAGCCAGGTGATGAGCCCAGTGACACCTGGCAGAGGATTCCGGAGGTGACAGGCCCCGCCCTGCTGGCCCCTCTGCAGGCCCCCCTGGTGGGTGGAGCATATCTGCACAGCCAGGGAGGGAGATTTGCCAGGAACAGGTGGCACAAGGTCAGACTGGGACAGAGTGAGCCCCGCAGACCCACTGGGCCCTCATGGCTGAAGAACCAGGGAAGGAGCCACCAGCCATGTGTGGAGAGGAAACGGCTAGTGGTAATGGCGGGGGTGGGGACATGTAAGGGTTAATGTGATGTTAAAAGAGCTTGTAGCCTTGTGCAAGCTTGGGGAAGAGAATGTTAGTTAGCCTGCAAGAACCAGGTCTCCTTGAATGTGCTAAGTGCACCGTTTGCTCTCAGGATGTGCTAAATGCAAACCATTTGCTCTCACAAGGAAACAGATCCCTCCTTGTCGGACCATACAGGTAAATGGTCACATACCAATTTCTGGAAGGGGATGGTCCCCCCCTCACAGAATCCGTGTGAACCAAGAAAAGCTCCTAGCAGGGAGCCACTTCGGTTCAGAGAGGTAAGATTAACTGAAGGAACAGAGAAGCAGCTGTGCTGCGCTGCAACAGGAACACCACTCAGGAGCGCTGTAACGGAACACCTTAGAGGAGACAAGCTGAACACTGCTGTCAATGCTGGAACCCTCCATGCTGATTACGCGTATTGCAACGTTACCAGTGTTGTTTTGCTGGAGTGGTAATTATATTATATTCTTGAATTGCTCTTGTAGTCATATATAAATAAGAAAATTCTCCTTATTTTTGGAGTGTTTTGGTTTTACTTTGCACATCAAGTCTCAATTCTATTCAAAGGTGCAGTGATTCAACAAGTTTTTCTCCCTTGTTGAAACAGGACTCCGCTCCCAGGGCTCCCTTTTCCATGTCCTCCTCTGTACCCAAGTGAGGACTGGACCCGTGGGGCGGCTGTGACCACAGGAAGGGGTAGCTGGAAGGAGAGGGCTGTGTGGGCGAGCCGCAGCCCAGACCCTGCTGGGACAGCACAGGGTCATTCTCAAGGAAAGGAGATGGATGCCCAGAGGTACCACAGCTCAGGTCCACCTTCTGGATGTCCCCACAGCCAACGCCCTCCTCTTGTAGTCTCTGTGGCCAAGCAGGGAAAATCCACAATCAGCACTGGGCTTGAGTTGCTCTCTCTTCCCTGCAGCTGGACCATAAGCCATTGTACCCTGTAGCGGGGTCAGGCTGACCCGTGCCACATTGGACATCATGGTCGCAATAGCACCACATCTTTGCCCTGGCACGGGTGTACCAGGACTTCACACCCTGGCCACTTGGTGAGAAAACGCCACATGGAAGCAGGGGCAGACTCAGAAGAGACTAAGCCACAGTCAGGGACAGTAGCATGGTGCCTCTGCCTGTCCATGGGCTTCAGGGCCATAAAGGGAGCTGAGGGTAGTGGGGAATAATACAAAGTTGATAGTGAACCCACTGGCTTTGTTTTTGTTTGTTTTTTGAGACCAGATCTCACCATGTGTCCCAGACTGGCCTCCAACACAAGGCAATCTTTCTCCCTCAGCCTCCTGAGTGCTGGGAATACAGGGTCACCCCACCACACCAGATTCTCACTGCCTTTTCAAAAGAAAATGACACATAAGTAAAAGTGGTCACCAGATTTCCTCTCGGTACTCAGCAGCATCTAAACTATTTCTGCAAATAGCCTTCTGTGAGAAGACGAGCTCATGACAGACTCAAAATAAACTATGGACCCATGTTGTCAGGCTCTTTGCGCAGCTCCTGTTTTCATTTTTCAAATTAGGGGACTCTGCTACCTCATTCTCTGGCCTCTCAGTCCTCTCGGGCTCCTGGCTCTCAGCAGACACGATCCGGCCTATGAAGAACCTGTCAGCCACATGAGCATCCACTCCCTCACCCAGGCTCCAGAGCTCCCCTCTTCCTGGGACCCAGTCAGTCGTGGCCCCTGAAGCATCCCCTGCCAGCATCAGCCCACACTGGATGCAGACACAGGGCAGACAGGAGCTTCCAATGTGCTGGGGCCCCAAGGAAAAGGCCCAGAGAGGCCCAGAGTCACAGAATGGGGAAGGGAGTGAAATTTGGCAGATGAAACAGGCCAGGCAGAAAAGCACCCCATCTAGAGTCCCTAGGGTGCTGAGGGTGCACCAGAAGACCTGCCCATCCCACCCCAGTGTGCCCAGAAGCATCACAAGATGAGATCATACATGAGCTGCAGGTGCCCTGAGCTGCTGGGAGATTTCAGACTAAGCCAGGGGAGAAGCCAAAACACCAAAGAGTGGGCAGGGCAGAGAGTGGACCGATAGCCATGGCCCAGGCCCAACCTGCAGGAGGAGCAAGGACAGCTTGCCAGACCTCAGCCGGGCCCAGCCTGAGTCATAACACCATGAGTCAGGCCGGTGGAATGGACTCTGGGCCTGTGGCCTGGGAAGTGTGAAAGGACAAAGAGCATGGGCCACTGTCTGCGGGAGTCCGGGGAACTCGGAGTCCCCAGGACGTTGTCCCACGCTGGTAAGCTCAGGGACAGGCTGAGAGCTGTGCTACTGGGTGTGCTTTGACGTCTGTAGAATTTTCTCTGAGCAGGTCACCAAGCCACTGACTCTGGTTTCCATCATGCCGGGCCCACGCATCACCCGTGAAGCCCTGTGTGGCACCGGCCTGGTGACCAGTCTAGCTCTGCCGCCTCCTTACACCGCACACATGAGGCCACAGGAGCCTCAAAATACAACAGTCACTTAAACCAGCGCATGCCCCTGTCAAGGGCCACATGGAGTGCTGGCCCAGTTTTAAAGTAGTGAGAACAACGATCACAAAAGCAAGACAAACAGTGCAGCAGAGTGTCTGCAGTGAAAGACGGCAGTGCCTGGACCAGGACACTCATGACCACCTGCAACAGGGAGACAGTGCCACGCCCTCTGGGCAGCGGGGAGGTCTGCTCAATGCAGTGTTACACTCAGGTCCACCTCGCCACAGACAGGAGCAAGAAGCATAAAAGGGAGCCAGGAGACACACGAGAGGGACTCAGGGTGCACAGGGAGCAGGGATCAGTCAATGACATTAGACAACAGTTAGAGCTGGGGTTCTACTCAGTGGTGGGGCTTCCTGGTCAGAGCCAGACCCTGGACTCTGTGCCCACAGCAGATAGGTGAACAGACAAACAGATAGGCAGAGAA